>QKYT01000040.1:321254-336615 GCA_003550305.1 Glomus cerebriforme | reverse complement strand
TAAAAAATTTTTTTCACTTATGTCAAACCAAGAAGAATACCCTTTTTTCCCAAAAATCTTTTTGATGATTTGATTAATAAATATCTTGAAAATAAATCTCTTATTAGGTGTCGTAAAACTTCTATTTCTTGTAATGATTATGATCTAATTATATTAGTACTTCGTAAACCTAGTAATACAAAAATAGGTACTGCAAAAGGTCGAAATTAGATAAAAGATACTTTTCATATCAGAGAATTAGGAACTGAGATTAATCCTAATACTCAAGTAGTAACAATTGCAAAAGATCAAAATGATACAGAAATCATACGTACTGTTTGTCCTTTTGACTGCATTTATAAATTTTATTTTTATTATTAAATAACTATTCTATAACAATTCATGTGGAAAGAGATATTCTAATTCCACACGTGTTGATATGAGATCCAAAATCCACATTATGTGGATTCGGAATCCACTGGATTCCAAATCCACCTACAACATATATAAAGGAATATTATGCAAATTACTCTTAAAAGATCAGTAATTGAGATTATTAAGATTTACATATAAAAATAAATTGATATTGCTAAATTTCACTGCATCAGTATTAGGGTAGAATTTCGGGCAGAATAAAAATGGAATGAAACTTTGTCCAAATTTCCACTCGTTCTGGTGTGATGATAATTACTGTGGTGATATTTAGCAATTTTCAAATAAACAAGAAACGAGTGTAATGTTTCATTTACAGTATTTGTTCATTAGGATTATTATTGGTTAGTTTGTGTCTTACATAAAGTTTGGTGAAATTTAAAATTCTAATCCAGCCAGTTAGGAGATACTCGACTATCTGACC
The DNA here is from genome assembly GCA_003550305.1 of Glomus cerebriforme. Lineage (NCBI taxonomy): Eukaryota > Fungi > Glomeromycota > Glomeromycetes > Glomerales > Glomeraceae > Glomus > Glomus cerebriforme. Next base: position 335,780 of record QKYT01000040.1, on the reverse strand, counting down.
GGTTTTTCCTTGCCTGATATGAGGAAGACCTCATATACAGTATAAGGAAATTAAAGAGGGAATTTTAAAGGGATTTTTCTAGTTTCTAAAAAGGAAAGTTCAAAAGAGATCCATGTTAAAAAAAAAAGCAAAATAATGTTTTAGAAAATAAAAAATCTTGAAGAATGTACATTAATTTACCTTTTGTAAAATTTACAAAGATGTATCATGAGAATATATTATGTACTCATAATTAAATTTTATTGATACCATAGCTTGTTAATGACTCATGATTAAGTGAAAAAGTAAACTAATAAATTTCATATTGACTTATGTCTGATTCTTTTATTAAAATTCTAAAAATTCAACTTCAAATATTCTTTAAACATTTAAAATCGGATAACAAAAATATGAAAAATGAAAGTCAAAGAAAAGACTTATGTTCCTAAAAAAAAAATAATAAGCGTTACTCGTCTATTTTTACCAAGACACTACAGGAGAGAGCAACTGAGTTAGATTAGTGGTTTTTTTGTCTAAATAATCAATTTCTAGTCAAGTTTGAATGCTCCCTTTATCTTTCTTTCTATCTTTCTTTTATATTCTGCTAAAAAGAGTTATCATTGAAGATAACAAATTATTTAAAGATTATCTAGGCCTCTAGGGATTATATACGGAGCAAATTCAAATCTATTTTGAAACTTTTTCATTAAAAATTCCAAAGCACTAACAATGTATAAAATCACAATATTAAAACAAAAAAAAAAAAAAAATTCACAATCATATAAGGTCCATGAATCACCCATCTGATTCATTGAATAATAGTTAAAATAATTTGATTTGGTGATGCGGAAAGTAAAAATTTTATTAAATTTATTAATAATGACATATTCAGTCGCAGTTGGTCTAAAATTTTTGTTATTTCGTAATACATGCAGCCATTCAAAAATCTCATTCCTTTTTAATTAATCCTGCAACAATTAGTAATTCGAACAAATTTTTATTATAAAACTTCTTAAAACAAAAATAATATTGTAATTCATGGTGTAATTCTCTAATCTTTTTTAAAATTTATTAACAATCAGCACTTTTAATGCCTCCCTAATAATAAAACATGCTTTTTCTCTCAGACTCGGATGTAATGCCGATCAGTATACATCTGTAATCTGTTCCTCCAAAAATGATAAAAATAAGGTCATAAGACATGTAATAGTTGTAATAGTTCTCTGACATTCCATCTCATTTCTAAAAATAAAAACACGACTTTTGTTTTTTCTTACATTTATAGTTAAGGATAACTCAGTTTTACTTTTTGAATTGCAAAATGTGTATAATAAATTAAATAAATAGCAAAGAGAAATAATTGATATATTCGATTATGAACATAAAGTTGAATTATGTTGATTGAACATACTGTAAAAGAACACAGCTTTGTCTCTAGAGTTACAAGATTTTAGATAAACGACACAATTTCATTTTGTTCTTGTAAAAAATAAAATATAATATTTTATGAACTACTCGTACTTTTTCACTATATAATAAGAGAATAGAAGCTGGAAAGGGATTTAATGTTGAAATATTTTGTTCTGAATTCAAATAAAAAGAAACCTTTCAAAATTATTTAAATAAAGTTAAGGCTAGCAGTTAATCAAGTATCCGTTCGAGGAAAAATGACTTTACAATTGCTACCATAAATATTTAACATGTATTTTTAAATTATTATTTATTCAATTAAAATGGATTTTATTCTGAATAAATAAACAAAATAGTTCAAAAATTATAATATAAATTTGAATCTCGAAAATCAGATTATGCTGAAAATAAAACCATGTTCCTGCAAAGAAGAAACATTATTTGTAAATATTAGTCTGACGTTTATCTTTAATTATTTTGAAGTATAAATTAACAATTTTGAGAAATTATTTTATTCGTGATTGTGTTACTATAGTAACTTTGAGACTCAACTAAGATGATTTAAAATTTTCATCGCAAGTATCTTCTATTTTTTTCTAATATCAAAAATTTTCAATTTTATTCGTAATAATTTCAAATTGGCTTGTTTGTTCAATTACAAACTGATTGATCTATCTATATAAATCAGTGTTGAACAATAAATAAATATGCATATAAAATATAAAATAAAGAAAAAAAAAACTCAATAGCCTATTTTAATAATCTATTTTAATTTACAAAAGATTTTCTTTAATTTAACCTATTCTGACAAGTTTATTTCATCCTACTCACTTCTCAGCATCATCATTTTTATTTCCAATTTTTAAACTGCAAAAAAATGGTTTCAAATTAATAAATAGAATAGAAATTTATTTTCGTCAAATAAAAAGTTTTAATAAAACTTACTTTGTAAAGTCTATGATTTCTACTGAATTATTGTTAATGTTTTCATATTTTAGAAGGTTCTCTGTAAAAGGATTAAGTAACCGAGATGTATAAATAGCTCGTGGGTGAGTAGTTGGTTGGTCATTTTCAATAGTTAAAAGGTTTGCTTGTCGGTATTTTTCTGCTTCTTCAAATAGCTTTTTAATTTCATAATATTGCTGTTCTCTTTTATTTTCATAGTATGAACCATAAAATAAATTAATTGATTCAAATATTTCAGTTACATTTGGTCTATTGCTTGGATTTGAATCCCAACACCTTTTCATTAAATCAATGTAACATTTTGGTGCTTGTGGTTCAGTTATTTCAGGTCTAATTTCATTACATATATTTAATGCTAAATNTTGATCATGTGCAAAATNGGCAAAAGGTTGTCTTCCAGTTGCTACATAATACATAAACATACCAAAACTATATATGTCTGCTGCTTGAGTATAAGGTTTTCCTCTTAATACTTCGGGAGCTACAAATGGCATAACTCCATAAATCTTTATTTCATCTATATTACCAACTTCTCCACATAATCCCATATCTGAAATATATGGAAATTTTACATTTTTAAGTAATATATTTCCTGTATGAAAATCACGATGAACCATCTGTTTTTGATGAATTTCTTTAAGACCATATAATGTGTTGACTAATATACTAAGTTTGCATTTCCAGCTAAAATTTTTATAATTTTTATTTGCCCAATTATTAAGATTTCCACCTTCTGCATATTCAAGAACCATAATATAATCTTTTGTATTTGGATTTTGAGATATTCCATATATACTAACAATATGTTGAGATTCCTTTATAGAATGTACTTTAGCCTATTAAAGTAAGAAAAGAAAAAAATTATTATATTAAAAAAGTATACAAATCACATTAATAAAAATCTTTATACCTCATTTAAAAATTCATTAGTGATATTTTGTGAATTATATAAACATTTTAAAGCAATCTTTTCATTTACTGAATTTCTTGTATATTTTCTTTCATTATCATCAAATTTTAATGGACCCTCCTTCCATATTGCTAAATACACTGTAGCAAAACCACCTTTACCTATTTCTTTAATAATATTAAACTGATTGTATGGTATCCATTCAAATACTGATTCATAATATTTATTAATATTCAACTGTACTTCTCGAATAAAATCATCAATTATTTTGTTTTCGCTGGTCCAATTTGTAAAATTATTTTTTAAATTATTAATTTGACATGGTTTACACCATGTATGCGTATATCTTTTACCACATTCTATACAAAAATTATTATAAAGAACCATAATATAATCCTTTGTATCTGGATTTTGAGATATTCCATATGTAAAATTTTTATCATATTGGCAAGTTGAATATTGTTTAACCTGTTAAAACAAAATAAAATCACATTAAAAGGTACAGTATTTAACATTAAATTAAGTAAGTAGTGAACATTATACCTCATTTAGAAATTCATTAATGATATTTTGTGAGTTATAAAAACATTTTAAATCAACAATTTTATCAGAGTTTCTTGTCCATTCTTTCTTATTATAATAGTCAAAATATAATGGACCATTCTTATATATTGCCACACATAATAGAGTTTCACAATCTTTGCCTATTTCTCTAATATCATTAAACTGGTCATATGGTATCCATTCAAATAATACATCGAAAGTAGGTTCAAATTTTAATTGTTTTTCTTGAATAAAATTATCAATTATTTGGTTTCCACTTGTTCCGTAATTATTCTTTAAATTATTAATTTGACATGGATTACACCATTTCCGGTAAATATCTGTATATTTCTTACTACATTCTTCACAATATTTATTATAAAGAACCATAATATAATCCATTGTATCTGGTTTTTGAGATATTCCATATATAGCATTTNTACTATAATAGTTATTAGAATATTTTTTAACCTAATAAAAAAAAATAAAATCAATACTATATTAAGAAGTATTTAACGTTAAATTAAATAAGTAGTAAACTTTGTACCTCATTTAGAAATTCATCAGTGATATTTTGTGAGTTATAAAAACATTTTAAATCAACTTTTTCATCAGAAAGTCTTGTCCATATTGTATTGTTAAGATATAATGGACCATTCTCCCATATTGCAGAATATAATGTAGTTTCATTATATTTGTTTATTTCTTTAATATTCTTAAGCTGATAATATGGTATCCATTCAAATACTATATCACCATTATTAAATTCTTTAAATTGTTTCTCTCGAATAAAATTGTCAATTATTTTATTCCCACTGGTCCAGTTTGCAAAATTTTTTAATTCCATACAAAAATCACACCATTTATACTCTGTATCAAGAATAACAGAATACTGGTTACCACATTTACAGTTGAATGATTTTTTGTATAATAAATTGTTTTGGAATGACATTCTTATATTTTAGAGGAAAAAAAAAAAATTTTTAATTACGCCACGCCATAATATTATTGAATTATATCAAATAAGGTAAAGCATTTCTTTATTTGGATATGATCAGATCCGATGTATCATAGTTGTATCAAAATCATCTACAAAGTATTTTCTAAATTCAGATGAAAATCCTTAATTTACGTAATGATTTAATGAACGAGATAAATTGTAAGTAAATAAAAATGTAAAACTCATGTAATTGTATTTTGACCCACAGTTTCTTTTTAAGAAAAAATTTTTAAAGGCACAAAAAGAGCAAGTAAAAAATAAGATAATTCAAATACTTTTAAAATTTGTGATTTTACAAATCCTAGAATCTCGAATTGGGTGATCTACTATTTCATATTTACCAAATAGGTCAAAGTTAATATTATAGAAGTTCCACATCATAATAAATAATTTTCTAATTCATTGCTGTCTATAAGAAAAATTTTCAAAATTTAACGAAAAAAATGGTTTCTGCGCCATAAACTGACCATCAAATGGAAAATTCACTGTGTTAGAAGCGGTATTAGAGTAAATAGGGTTTAGGGTTAGGAAACTTTGTTATATGTGTCACATTCTTCTGTTCTCGCCAATATATTAATCACATGAAACAAGCTTGTCTTTAAAATTTAAAGTGTAAAATAAGTTGACATGATCTTTTATTATGTTGACTTTATTGTCTTTCTGTAGATTAAAAAATTTAGTTAATTGATTTAAGAGAAATACTTCAAAATAAAAATATTAAATAATTTATGAATATTTTATCATGAACATGAGATAAGTTATTATAGGTTTGATAATTTTTTTGGTAGGTGTCAAAGGTGACATAATTAGATTGTAGGTAATGACATATTATTAATTTAATAATTTTTGGATCAATTATGATTTGCCATATTACCTATAACTAACAATTCGATGGTAATGTATTAAAATATTAATAAAGAAATTTTGTTTAAAAAATCAAGAAATTAGTCCAGTAAATAATCAATTTAAATTGAATTGATTAAATTTAATTCTAGTTGAAATTTTTTCTCTTGCGAATTTCATGAAGTTTAAATTTTTAATATTGTTAGTTACTTTAAAGATTATCGTATATATTGAATATGATGAAATTATCAAAATTTGTCATAGTAGTTAGATTATTTGAACGATCGAATACAAAGAATTCTTTATCATTAAGGATTAAGCGAATTCACATATTTGTAAAGAAATAAAAACTATCCTAATACTGTAGTGAAAATGAAACATTAAAAAACAGGATACAAAATTAATTTCATTTGTTGCTTTGATAATTGCCAAATACTGGATCAAAGAAATTTACCATAATTTTGATTTATCATAAGTTATATGTTGTAGCCCAAACACTACCATGTCCCAAATCAAACTTGGGAAAACCTTATATCCGAAACTTGACCATGTCCCAAACTAACCCAGTCTTAAATGGTAGTTTGAGACGTCTTAAACATTTAAAATTTACTAGTTTTGTTTGGGATATGGTTAAATTTCGGACATAGGATTGTCCCAAGTTTGATTTGGGATATCCCAAGTCGGATTCGGGACATGGTTACGTTTGGGCTACAACATATACAAAACCTTTTTTTTTTATGCAAAAATAGTAAATTTCATGAGTAATACAAAATTAAAGATCTATTTATCGTTAGTCATAGTTTATTAGTTCATTATAGCTCGGTCAGTTTATAAAGTTAATAATAAAAATTAGTAAATGGTTTTATTTTAGATCTTTTTTTTTTTATTTTTGTGCAATCTGTGTAATATATAATATGATATAATGATAAAAAGTGTTTTACAGAATAATTAAAGCGAAACAAAATAAATTAATAATTATTATACAGAAATTTTCTGAATTTAGCTAATAACAAAATTTATGACGTGGAAATAACGATTATTAAATAAAAATGTTAATACAAACTTTTATATTTCGTCATCATTATACAATATAATTTTTTTTTACACGTGGAGCATCTATTTCATAAAAGATGGTATAATTTTTTGTTTTTTACTTAAAATTTTTTTTTTTTTTTTGAAAAAAAATGATCTAATAAATTCAAATGTCATTGAAAATCACAAAATTATTTAGCCCACAATCATAATAAAATCATGATTAACCATCCTTACATGCAACCAAGCCTTTCGATTATCAAATGAGGCTTATTCTATACTCTAAAAGCATAAACGCCATTCAAAGCTCGAATATTCTTCTTCTTCCTATCAGAATCAAAACTTGATATTTTTTACGCCATAATTTTAAGGGTTTAAGCCTCCACTCTTTTTGAATCAGCAAGGCATGAGGGATCGGCGTTTTCAGTCAACGTTACATAACGTGATAAAACTCCGGCTGACATTATCTAAATAAGGAAAGACCTGACCTTTATTTATAGCTCGGGTCTTAACCAGCCATTAATCTCTAATTGTTGGATTATCTAGATTATCAAAAGCTTAATTTCATCGATATTATTGATTTTATATACCAAATTTTTGTCAAATTTTCAAATATAAATATATTTCTCAAACCGCACTTCTCGCTCACTATTCTATTACTTGTGCTTACAATTCTGAAGAACTTTTAACCTTTCACCTTCATCATACTTTCATATTTAAATCATGTTCATGTCCAAAATTCTGTCTATTGTAGTTACTGGGGTGATGATTTTGACCATTCTTGTAACTTGTGTCTCTTCAAAATTAATGCGCCGCGCTCAACACGTCAACCAGGAAGGTTTGAAACTTATTGAAAGCTTTGAAGGATTCCGTCCCAATTTTTACATTGACCCAGTGGTAAGCTCATAGTTTTAATAATATTGATGATCGGATACAGTTATTTATTAACATCATTTATTTAATTGTACTAGGGTATCAAAACTATTGGCTATGGTCATGCCTGCCACGTTAACAAGTGCAGTGATATCCATCCTCCTATCACTCGTGCTGAAGGAGAAGCTCTGCTTAAAAAAGATTTAGTCTCATATGAAAAATGCGTTGACTCGCTTACTCGGGTTCCCCTCAATTCCAATCAGTTTTCCGCTTTAACTTCATTTACCTTCAACCTTGGTTGCGGTTCTTATCAGGAATCTACATTGCGCAGGAAGCTTAACGCTGATGATACCAAAGGTGCTCTTTGGAATTTAAAAAATGGGTCTATGGTGGTGGCAAGGTATTACCGGGTTTGGTGAGACGTCGTGAAGCTGAGAGAAAGTTGTTCTGTAAGAGTGGTGGTTGTTAAAAAGTCATTATGCATATTTTTTTTATTTATTTTAGTTTAATTATTATGATGTTATTTGATATTTTTGGTTTACGATAAAAAAAAAAGTAAAAATTTTTTATGAATGTTGTCAAACTGACTGGTTTGCCCTATAAAAAAAGAATGTTCAGAAATTGTCATCGAAAATGTTCCACACATCCAGAAATGGCAATATTTCAGATGTTGAGATATTGAAAATGTCTAGGTGAGTTAATGCGGAATATTGCAATTTCCTGGACATTTTCGATAACAATTTCCGGACATTCTTATTTTCATAGGGTTAGTTTAGTTTAGAATTTCCTTTTCAATTCTTGTATACTTATACAATTACATTTATGAAGCAATTTAGGTAACTACTAATTTCGTTTTCATTAACTCAATCAGGAAAAATGTTGAAAGACGCCAGAAATCAAAGAGCAATAAAAATTGAATGCACTATATGTTAATACGATCAATTTTTTTAATTTATCTTATATATTTATGTACTTTTATCATTTAAAAAAAAATTGTGCATAATAAAATCTCATTTATTTGCGTTATATATTTATATCAGATTTTCTGCGCGTTTTATAATTTTAAACAAAAAAAAAAGTTACTAAAAAAATGTGATTTTTTTTGAATAATCAAATAAACATTTAATACCAGTATTCAATAAAAGAAATTAAATATAAAACAGAAAATTTTTTCGAAAATACGAGAAGACACGAAGATTATTATTGTATACGTACAGTATACATGTAATACATTTAAATTGAATATTAGGTAACTTGATGCTGATAGAATTCGCATTCTTTGGCAGAAAATGAAATGGAATAATTAATGTAATAAGTAATTTAGTTGTTTCTTCTAAAAATCAGAACATTTTTTTATTTTTTTTTTTAGGTTTGTTTTTTTTTCTTTAAAGATGATTCCAGAACAGTTTTTTTCTTTAGGAGCAACTCCAGAACTTAGTTTTTTTGTAGGTACGACTTCAGAACTTATATAGAAGTCTTAATACGATTTCAAATTTTTCTTTAACGTCATATTAAAAAAGTCCGATATCAGTTCCTTTCGCGTTTTCTTATTTATCATTTTTAAAAACAGTCTTGAGGTAATTTCGAAGAGAGGAATTTATTAACTTCCGGAACATTACTAACGTTCTTTTTTATTTTTTAGCTTCATTTGATTTCTTAGGAAGACATTTATTTTCACATTGATGGTGTCTCTGAAGAACAATTCTCTCAAATTCTAGAGAGTTAACGCTTTAAGGGTAAAATTTAATGTTCATTTCGCTCTTTAATTAATTAATTATTATTTTTATCAAATTTATAAACCACCAACTTCATCACATTCTTTTATTCCAGACAACACGTGGGAACTGTCTTTTTTTAATCTTAGTAGCTAGAATCAAACCTCCTTGTATTTTATTATATATGGATAAAGTACGTTAGAAACCTTTTGCGGAGTTACCTTAATGTGAGTTAAACTTTTCGGGAAAATGGTCTTCTGGATAAAGCCCGACATCACTTTTGTATATTAAATGGCAATTTGATCCATTTAACTTTTTTTTTTTTTGTTAAACTTTCTTACCACGTCAATATATAGTATGGTATTAATTAAATTATGTTCGCAAACAATACAAAACTAGTAACTTTTGATTTATTTCTTTTCAGTAAATAATTTGATTAACGTGGAAAAAAAATTGTCAAAAAATATTTTTTTTTTAGATAAGTGCTGTAAATTTCTACTTTCAATAACTTTATAAAATTGAATCAGCTAAATACTAGTAGCTAAATGTGTTTGATTATTCTGAACATTGTTCAAATGTCTCATGACTGGTTTTTTTTATTGAGTATTTCTCTTATAAGAAGAAAAATTGCAATCATCTGATGTTCACTGCAAAGTGTACACAGTTAAAACAAGAATTTGCAAAAAAATCATTCCATTTTTCACTGGAATACTTGCTATAAAAATGCTTTTTAGTATTTTGTTCTATCCCCCTGTTGCTGGGAAAACGTAAATAACCGTGCAAAGTTTCATCTGATAATATAACAGTTGCTAAAGCGAACTAAAAGAACATCGCAATTCTTGTTGATTTAGAATACAACAAAGTCCAATAAGATGGTTATCTCAACCTTCAAACTGCATATTGACATGAAAGGATTGATTTGCAAGATAAATTGAACCAGCATCAATTGTAGTTCGATTTTGGTATTGAATTATTTGAATTAAATTGTAAACATTATGGAATCATTAGAATGAATATACTTCTGGATAATTGCATCAGCACACACTTCACAGATGGTAAGAAGTGCCATATCATCACGCATTTCTGAGTAAGCTTGCGATAATGAAGTGCACCCATTTCAATATCCTTCACCAAATCATGGTTATGTTCACTTTCAACTTTTGAAATATAAACTTGAATATTCTTTTTTCAGTGGTAAGCATTGATATGAAACTTGCAGTTACTCGTATAGCGTCCCCTGTTGCTATTTTCATTTGTGCTATGTTTAATCTTCTAAGCATATATACGATGTCAAGAGAAAACCATTATCCTTTATCAATATGGGTAATTATAATCGCAAAGTCTCGTTCTAATCCATAATTTTTAAGCTATCTTTTAAAAATAAAGAAAAAAATTAAATATCTATACAAATACAGTATAATAATACAATGAATAACTTCCCAACATACATATATATGACTCATCAAATTTTTTCAAATTTGCGTAAGTAATTTCCGATATAACAAGATGCAGTGACTTTTTGATTGCAGTTCCGAGACTAGAAGGCCAAAGAAACAATCAGCAAGAGTACAGAATTGGGATTCTAATGATACAATTGATTTAAAGGCTAATGTACGTCATCAAAGAAGGCGCGTGCGTGATCATCAATGATAACACTGTTGAAATGATCTCGGGAATTTTCAGATTTCAACCTTTAAATAAAGAAAAAAAAATAATTAATAAATAACATTGGAAGATTATTAAACAAATAGTTTATTTTAAAATCTTACAATTTCTAATGCTAAAGTTCGTCATTATGATTTCCTTTGATAATCTTTCGAATACTACAAATGTTCTCAATGGTAGATGTATGATTAAAAAAAAATTTTCCAATTGCTCATTTACCATTATCGTATGTTATAGTTTTAAAAAATAAAATAGATCAGAAAAATAATTAATCAAAACTTTTCTTTATTTTTTATTAAATTAAACTTAAATGATGTTAAATTTCGATTCGCTAGCAGTCTCTTGCGCTTGGAAGTGTATATCCTGGACACAAATAAAGTCTTCAGAAATTCGATGAAAAAATGGATTTTCGATTATATATCAATTGTTACAAATACTTTCACACAATCTCAATCAATTTCATGAATTTTGTAAAGACTGGTACTTTCATGATATTTTGTATATTTTTGTTTTTTTAGTTAAAATACTGGTTAAATATTCTTCAATTTTTGCGGCAAGAGATATAAGTTGTCGTATATAATTCGGTGCTCATCAGCCTCATGTGTCTGTCTCCAAGTCTCAAAGACATCGTGATATTTTTACACCTTGCTTACCGATACAAATGATTTAGGTTTATATTTTTGGGATTAAGTAATAATTATTTGATTATATATTTATTTAATTATGGTAACTGATATTTTTTATATTTTATTAGAAATAATCGATAATAGTCAAATTAGAAAGGTCTAAATATAATGAAAAAATATATTTTTTTTTAATTGAGTAAAGAAAAAAAGAGAAGCAGAAAGAGTTCAGCGTTTACTTTTTGAAAATAAAGTTAGCTGGATGATCAAAACTCACATGTAAATATGTAAATGCAATAATTATTGCCGGAATTATCCAGATTATCACTTGCCGAATTTTAGGGTTTGGTTACGCATTAACTTTTTATATCTAAAAACAAAATTAATTTTGCGCCTCAGAAAAATCTTTTTTAACAATTTTTCATCTCGTACAAGATTACATTCTCCAATAATAAATTCGCTTTGTTCTTGTTGCATTTTAGGTAATATATCCAATTATTTTGGTATAATAAGTTGAGTTATAATTACTATATAACTGTATATGTGTATTTATTAAGGATTCAGTTTTGCACCTAGTCATATGTTCTTGCTGCGGTTCTTAACTGAGATATTCCCCATAGTTTAGTATACATAGGACAACCTTTTTAAGCTTTTAACGAATGATAATCATTGATGCTATGTCTAATTTATGGACTAGTGTTCTTTTATTCTTTTAAATCTTGTAAGAGCGGTTTATTAGCCAAAGAAGTTTATTATTGAATTAGGTGTAAGTATTTGTAGCGATAATAGTAACGATTAATATTTTGAGAGACATAAAATTCTTAATCACCAAAATACAAAAATTATATTAGATTATTTTTAATTTTTTTTTGCAGGAGCGAGGTATCGTAAGATATTATTTTACAATTAATACTTCGATAATGATAAAGTCATTTGATGGTTCGAAAGAAAGTTAGTAAGCTGAATGAGGATGAACAAGGTTGTGGGACTGCGCTACATATTACACATGTCACTTAATGTGTCGAACTTTCTTGTCATTCATGGATGGTGGATTAATAGGATACAATTTTCAGTTGTTAGTAGTTTAATGATTAATAAATCATAAATACAAAATTCAGTTATGGAAAATGACCAGGTCATTTGATCATTTTGAAATGACCCTTAAATAACATTCGAATGACCTGTTCATTTAAGGAATGCTGGTCAGAATTAGGTTTAAACAACAATCATGAATAATTTTGACTGTCATTTGGCATTTACATCAAGATGACCCAAATGTCATTTGAGTCATTTGAGGTCATTTAGGTCACTTGCCAATACATTGCTTATAAATCTTAGAACTATTGCGTATATCTAATAATAATAAATATGGTTCAAAAAATTTTTGCAATTGCGTGATCAATTATTAATTGGGCATAGAGATCGTTAACAACTAGTCTGTTAAATTTGATAACAAGTTATCATGTACAACAGTTAGTCATAACGATCCTCAGCAAAAATACCAACAATAAACTGAAAATTGGTAAGTACGAAAAAACCACCTATCCTTAAGTAATAAATTTGCAGCCGAATTTGTTACATTAGTGAATAAGCATATATAATTGAATTAGAAATAATATTTATAATAACTACAGTATATTTTTTTATATTTTTTTTTGTCATGATTTGATTGATTTCTCTTTTTTTTGAAAAATTTATGATCATTTTCATATTGTTATGAATTCATTCTACTAATGGAATATTTAAAAGTTGAAAGAATACAAATTAAATGAATATTTGTTAGAATATTTTATCTATTATATAAAATAGATTGTTGAGAGTAATCCATCTTCGGTTTCAGTTAGTAGATTTCGATACAGTTCGTGCTTAAGCTGGTAAGGAGAGGGGAAAAATGCAGTTGAGTTATCCTAACAGGTTTTCCACTAATATCTTTGAGCTTTTTTTGAGTGAAGTCACTTTTATTCAAAGTAGTTTTTACTTGCATAATAATTATTACGTCGGAAACTGGTTGTATTATGTGACACAAAAAAAGTGTTACGAAATAAACATGCAAGGGTAGTACTGTATCATTTAAAAAAGGAAATTGCGCGATACATGGGAAGATTTGCCGGTTAAATTCAGTTTTTTATTTTATTTATTTATTTAAACTTTATTATTATATGACTTTTCTTGTATAGCTTTATATACTGATCAGTCGTTTGTAAATACAATATAGTAATATTAATAAAATCTGTTAACTATTCTAATTTATCCTTCGTTATCTATATATTCTATACTATATTCAAGATCAAATATGTAGTTCGTATTCCAAATATTATATACTTTTTGTTCATTTTCTATAATTAACCAGTTTTAACCTATCATACTTCTGTTATTGCAATATAATAAAACGTCACCATTAATATGACTAGAATTCATTTATCATAATTTCTCACTACGATTGTAATTTGAAGCTCATTTAATTATATTTAAAATCCTCCTTCAACTCTAACTACGCGAATTAACAAATATTTAATTACGGAAAAATACTTTGAATGTTACTTAACAAATAAAGCTATTTTTTTAAAATATTTCACGTGATTAAAATTTTGGTCAATGTAATTTTGTGTAACATAATAAATTACAAAAAACAATATAAAATCACGTGATACTATACCCATAAATTCGTGCAGTGCCCTCCAAGCAGGGACGATGATTTTTTGTGGCGGTCTAAGGTAAATTTTGTGTGTGGCTAAGGCTAATTTTGNGTTGTGTTGTGAATCTAATTTTTGTGTATTTTGCGAGATTTTGTGGCGATTTTCATAAAAATTGTGATATTATGTGATAATTTCATATCATAACTTTATTATAATAAACCATTATTTAACCAAAAAAAATATACAATTCAATCATCTCGATTAAAATACATCATATTTAGTTGTTTAAGTGATTCTTTTGATAAATTTTGACGGTCATTATCTAAGAGAG
>QKYT01000040.1:257755-281700 GCA_003550305.1 Glomus cerebriforme | reverse complement strand
ATGTATCTAACTTTGAAATTGAAACAAAAGATCTCTTTTTACAATAAAAAACAATAAATACTTCAATAAAATGTTTCGTTCGTAAAAAAGAAAAATTGATTATTTATTTGTATGATCAGCAAGACAATGGTGATAATCAATCAGGTCGCACAAAAATTTTATCAAATATAATAATTTTTTTTATTATTATTTAGCATGTTTTAAATGTTCTTAAAATGTTTCGAAATATGAAAAAAAAAAATTACAAAATATGAAAATCTAAATGAATAATATAAAATTGATTTGTTGAATTAAATAAATATGATAAGCAAAAAAAAAATTTTTTTTAAATTTTTTTTTCCCGGTCTTTCCATGACCGATCCTCAAGTTAATTTTTTTTTAAAAAATTATACAGTAGCTAATCACATTTTGCCAGATTAAAAATTAGTAAGCAAAATTAGGAAATTATGTCGATCATTTTTGACAAATCTTCAGAATAATAATACATATGATTACCAAATCATGGCGATTCCTTCAATGCAATGCCAAAGATTCTTGATTTTCTTAGTCTGGTCTGAAATACATTCTATTGAACAATAAAGGATTGTTTGTTAGAATAATGTGGCAAATAATATTAAAAGTTAAAGAATAATATGAAAAATGATCAAAGAATTAAAAAAAAAGTGATCAAACAATACAAATGTTTTTTACATTATAGAAAATTAGAAAAAAAAAATCATTTTCATCCTATCTGAACAAAACGCGTGGCAAACAAATGATTAATCCAATCTTACATTTGGTTTTATAACCAATATTAGTCATCTTCTTGATTGATGTTATATATATTTTTTTTATAGATTTTTTCTCTTCTATTTGTGCAAGAATCTTTAAAGATTTTGTGCATAAATGGCATTATTTGTTGTATTAAAAATATTCCTTTGAAGGATGAATTTCTTTGATTCTTATGACTTTTAGCAATCAATCCATGACTTCCCACGGAGTTGATGTTTAAAGTAAATGATCAAAATCATTCCTTTGATCTCTTTATTTTATCTTCAAAATCTGCGTGTTATTATTGGCATATTTAAATAGATAAAGATGATAATTTAATGTAAAAAGAAAAAGTCATATTATCAAGATCTGGTCATCTGTATAATGACAGTACTTCTCCGTACGTTGAATGGTAATGTATTAAATTTCTTTGATTTCAAACATAAAATATTGAAGGACCAAACAGAAGACCTTTGATATGAAAGAATATTGATTTCTATGGAAATATTAATAAAAAAATAAAAAAATCATTTTAAATAATAATCAAAGAATTAAACGAAGTTAATAAAAAGTGATCAACAATGATCAACAAATATAATTTTATTAACGCCAAACATATCTCAACTCTAAACTTGAAACAAATTTACTGACATTTCAAACTTTAACAGGTTAGTTTATATTAAAATGTACTAACCTCGTCAGGTTTGGAGTTTTGAAAGTGTTGGCTAAATCAGCCATTTTACCCAATTATTCTTGTATTAATAAAAAAAAAAGAGCGATGGTATTTTCAATGATGATGATATTGTTTTGCATTTTATTATTATTATTTTTTTTACTATAAAAATGAAGAATTTTTTTTTTTAATGATACAAAGAAAATAAAAGCAAAAAAAAAAAAAAAAGAAAAGAAAAGAAAGGATTTAAATAAAGAAGAATGTATAATTGTTGTACAAATCAGCAAGAGAATGAATATTTTGATTTAACTATCTATAAGAGAAGAATAAACCTTTGTCTTTCTTCTTTTCAATACAATACAATTTAAATCATGATTATTAAAATTCATAAACTTGGGTCCTATCGCGTCTCAACACGTAATTATCATCAAAAAAAACATTTATGATATTCGTACAATAAAAAAAAAAAGATTTTAACCTAAAGAAGCAAAACAATATTTCAAAGAATTCAATGAAATTGATTAAATCCGTAAATAATAAAATCACCAATTAAATTAAGTTTAAAAAAAAAAAAATTTTTAACGCGATACGATAATTAATCATGCGCTCAGATAAAATGAAAATGGGAAAATGGCAATTAACATATGAAAGTAAGTTAATAAACTTTAACAATTAACAAGATTATCTCGGATGATTGCGATCATTAAAATATTATTCGCGGAAAAATTACACAAAAAAAAAGGGGTGAACATAACATTTTACTTTCACGTATTTACCCGATATGGATCATAAAAAAAATTCGGGTAACTTACCAATATAATGTGGGAATAAAAATAAAAAAAAAAAGATTTTATTAGCTATTGTGTTTATAATTCCATGGAAATTTCCGTATTATGTAAAAAAAAAATCCATGTAAATTACGGAAAAACTATTATCTGTTATTGAAAAGAAAAGTTATTGTTGAAAAGTTAATTTTTTTGTATTAAAAGTATTAAAACTGGCAAACAAGCAAAAAATTTTTTCTGATTTAGAGAAAAAACGGAACGCCCCGGGCGGGCCAATGCAAGTTTATCATTCAAAATTGCATGAAAATCACAATCAATAATAATTCAATAATTCTTGATTTAAATGAAATGTATAAATTAGTAAAAAATATTATTTATTATAAATCCTATAAATATGCGTTAAATTTCCGGTAATTAGAAGATACGTGGTTAAATTCCACCTTATAAAAAAAAAAGAATAATCAACAAACGCGGTTGATTTTTTTAAATTATGGTCAAATTTCTGAAGTTTCACGTCGAATTACAAAATTAATTTGAAACTTCTTTCGTTTTTAAATGATGACATGTCATGATTTTCGATTTTTATGATCTTATGTCATTTTGCGCATAAGACCACGTGCATATTAATTCTTGTTTTAATTTCGTCGCACGATGTCTAATAGGGTATTTATGGTAATAAACGAAAATTAAGTTTTTTCTTTCTACAATTATTGAATAAAATAAATTAAGAATTAAATAGGTTTCAAGATAACTCCCGAGAGACTTTGAATGATCGACATTTCGTATCACCAATTTTTTTAATCGTTTTTTATTTATTTTTATTTTTATTTTTATTTTTGTTTTATTTTTTATTTTCTCGTTCTAGTAATAGAAATCACAAAAGAAAAATTTTGGTCCATTCAAGTAATATAGCAATCATCCTTTCCTCCCTTTATTATTATCCTTAAAAATTTTTTTACGTATTTTACTTTATATATGATTTAAATTTTTATTAAGATTTTCGGGTGTCACAGTCGATTCACGTGACCGATGACACAATATATGGTGATTTTTTTTTGTTATAGCAAATATAAAAATTCTATCGTCTTTAAATATAAATGATTGTTTTTAAAAAAAAAATTTCAAAAAAAGAAAAACATTTTAACTGTGCCATTACCGAATAATACTCATTTATACAATGTATCATGTAATCATATTATTAATTTTTAAAAAGATCATGTAAGGAAAACACCGTATACAATATTACATAATTTGTAAAAAAAAATTTAACGATCGAATTTTAATCATTTTAATCATTTGAAAAGTAAATTCATATTCTTATTACATGTTCAAGTGAAGATACATCTGTAGTAAAGATATGTTAAAAGCAATTTTATTTAACTATATTATACGCGTGAATAGAATTCATAAATCACGTGACGTACGATTGTTACCAATTAAATTCTAGTTACTTTCAGATTATTTGGCGTAAATCGTATAACAATGTGTTAAGCAATGTATTGTATTCTTTATTTGTTAATCGAAATCGAGTTTTCTTTTATAACTTTTGATTACTAATTATTAATGTTATTTTTAGATTCATTTGAATAAATATCAAAATGTATACCATCACTTTTATGACATGAATGTTTTTCGAATATTGAAAATAGTTGATATAATGTTGGAATATTTCTTTTTTTTTTACATTTTATGATATGAGGTTTTATCTGTACTTTCAAATACTCCTCTCTTGTTGCCATTGTTGTTGGCTTTATTTACTATGATAAATGTATACATGTAAAACATCCAATCTTTTCTTTTTTTTGGAATCTTATAAAGAAATGGATACCTAATAAAAGCGCATTATAAAGTAAATAGTAGTTGATTAAAATTTTATTCATATATAGATAGCGCATCAGCATCTTTTGTCCAAATAATTTAGCTTTCATTAATAACTTTCAAATTTACGCCAGTAATTCTAAACCCTAATTCCTTAATTCCTTTATCGAATTTCACTGTGTAGATCGTCAACTTTTTGTCAGCGTATATAAAAATTATTTTTCGGTTAATTTGTCGTGTTGCAACTGGACCATTCTGGAATGTCTATATGTATTCTCACATCACGTGATTTTGATCAGCTGTTATGGTGTAAGAATTTCGTATGTGACAGTTAATACGCGACAAATATGATTTTACCTATTTTCATGTATTGAAACAGAGGTGAGACCCGGTATGATAAATAATTTGAATCACGTGACGGTAGACCGTAAATTAAAATTTTTTCGATCTAACCAGAAATTTCGATTTATTTTTTATTTTGATTTGACCAGAATCAATGTCAAAATCACATGTCAACATAGTATTTTTTATTTTTATTTTATTTTTATTTTTATGTTGACATAGATTCGTTACAAATAAAATTAGAAAGACAAAACTAAGACAGAGAAAATAAATTTACTATCTATAAAACTAATTATGAATATGTAACTGAGCCCCCCCCCAAAGGTGAACTGCCTACGCCTAAAACGGAAATTTTAGGTAAAGCTAATCCGTTAGTCTACATTAAAATAATCATACGGAACCGGGTTGTGAGATAAAGCAGGATGAATAATTAAATCAAGATTTAAAGATAAAAAAAAAGAAGAAAAATCTATTGTAGGAATAGTATGTAAGATCACTGATCTATGATGTGTCCATGATCCTGAATGTAAAAAGTTCGAAGAGGTCCAAATAAGCCATAGAGATGGAGCGTAAACCGAATGTGGTAAACGAGGTGAAATAGGAGTATTGACTGACTGTCGTGAGCGACGGGAAGTCCGAGAACCCGAACCTCGGCGTGAAGGTCTTTTGGAACGTTGAGTAATGTTCAGGGATTTTTCCCATTCTGCGCGTGCTTCGCAATGTGCGATCCACGTGATTTTACGTAGGTCCATCGAAAAAAAGTGGAGAATCAATTAAGATAGATTGACGTCATTTTTTGTTAGGAAAGATTTTGATAAATAAATCATTAAAATTTCAGGAAATAAGTTGATGTGAAAATAAAATTAAATCTAGATTCTTTTCAGGGTTATGTCGGTGTAAAATATTAAAATAGAAATCAAATTTTTAGAAATAAGGTCACGAGTGGGTTGTTGATCGAAAAGAAAATTAATAAGAGAAGTTTCATGTGAAGTGAGAAAATTAGCAAAATGCTTAGAATATTTTGGACAGAAGATGATATGACTATTTGAGTCTATTGAACTATCACAAGAAGGACATGGGATAGGGCTTTTAGGATAAACAGAAGGAAAATTTCGTTGTAGAAGATCACAAATGGTTAAGTGATTTGATTTTGTATGAAATGTATGAACTAAGTTCTGTCGAAGTAATAGAAGTGAAGGGGTTATAATTGAGCCATTGTTTGGTAACACTAAAATCAATAGGGATATTAATACATTTCGATAATAAAGAATTGAGGCAAGAAGAATTAAGAAATTCATTAAAAAATTTGCAAGAAAAAACATCGTTGGCCCATTTACGGGCAGGACGTTCCAATGGGCTAAGTTCATCCATGATAAAGTGGCATTTTGGTTGGGGAGATGTTTAAAGTTCAAATGAATAGGAAGTGTTAGGGAAGCACCGTACTTGGCATATGCATCTGCGGCGTCGTTAAATTTGTTGTCAGAGTGAGCCTTGATTTTCAAAAGTGATAAATCGATCTGATTAGTAGTCAGAACAAAATTGATGTCAACATAGTATAATCACCACTTCCCCAGTATCACCGACACTTTTCCACCCCACGTGATCATAGTAAAATATTTGTCACCCCACGTCACACCCTCCACTTTTCATTTTCACTAACTAAATTAGGTTATAACCGTTAAGAAAACAATTAAGAATTAAGAAAAGTTCTATTTTTCGTTAAAAATAATAAAATTTTATTAATTATTATGGAAATACAATATGTTGGTACTTTAATCAAGTGCCATCTCGAATTTATATGATAATCAATGAATTGTTACGAACTCTATAAAAGTATACCCATGTGATTTACATACTTTAAACAAATACAATTTTTTCGAGGTGTGAAATCATATTTGTCACGCCATTATTTGTCACATGGTTAATTTCTTAATGCCATAATGCCGGCCAAAGTCACGTGGAGTGGAGTAGTTGTATAATCACATGTCTAACACAATTAAAAGCCAATCATTTTACATCACATGATAAAATTATCACCCCAAAAATTTCGATTAATTTCGATTTTTGATTTATTTCAAAAAATTGCTTTCAAAAATTTTACGGGTCCCTGTTCCGTAGTGAATACTAGTGAATTGGTCATAAACGGAAATTAAAATGATTTGACCAAATTCAATTAAATTTCGACCAAATCTGATTTTAATTTTAATTTTGACCAAAATTTTCATAATTGCTTACCTCACTGACAAACATTAAATAAAGAAAAATTTTAATTTGCCGATAAAAACAATAAATTATGGTGATATAACGTAGTGAAATTGATGCATAATCTTGTTATAAATTGTATTATATAGTAAAGAATGAATTTATTGAAACGTCACTATCACATGATCATTACAAAATTACGAGAATAATTATATTTATTTTTTTTTTTTTTTATTTAAAAGTGTTAAAATAATTCTGAAAAAGCCAATAATTCATTATTTAGAATTTTTTTTTTAAAAAAAATTTTTATTCCGAAGATTTGATTTTTATTCAATTGATTCAATTGATTTCAATATAAAGGATTGAGGTGTATAAAAAAAAAAAAATTTTTTTTTAGTGGTACAAATAGTCTGATCACTATATAGTCGCGGTAAGTTCAAAAAATTCAAAAAAAAAATATATATATTATTAATAAGAAATAACACTTTCTCAGTTCGAATTTTAAAATTTTTTCTCATTATTTAACGAGACTACCTCACATATTTCGTTACGCCAAATTGGTCATTTAAATAAATACATTTAATTATTAATAAAATTCCATAATATCTCAAAGAATGAATACCGTTTATACTGCACTATACAATTCGACAACTCAAGCGATAACGACTCAAAACTCTCAATCAACGCAACAAGTTTTGAACGAGTTTAGATTTTTTTATCAACCACCGGATGATAACAATTTTTATCATGTAACATGTAAAGTTTTACATAATTATGTTCAAAATTCGGAAATCTGGGAGGATGATTACGATTGTGAGTTCCTTTACCAGAGTTCAAATGTAACATATCGTGTTACGTGCAAGTTATTATCGCACTCGTTGATTGTAAATATATTGAATAAAGAATTTTATGGAAGGGATTTTGACGTAAATGACTTGAAACGTAAATATATATTAACTTGGAATTTTTATCAAAAGTACAATCTCGAATTAAGCCTGAAGCAGGCTCTTCCTATTCTACAAGATCAAATTTTAAAAAGGTTCGTGTTCTTTCTACAAATTTTTATATTAAAAAAAAAAGAAAAAAACTTGTATTAACAAATTTTAAATTTATTTAACTTAATCCATGCCTTTAAACGTTACCAGCGAACCCCACGTTGCGTTTAACTCATTTCAACCTATGCAAAGTTATCAATCAACACAAGAGGAACTGAAATTATTTTACCAACCACCAAATGATAATAATTTTTATCATGTGACTTGTAAAATGAATTATTTTCAAAGTTCGAAAAATCTCGTTTCCTGGGAATATGATTACTATTATGAGTTCTCAGATACTATACATGTTACATGTAAATTATTGTCACATTCTTTAATTGTAAATTTCTTGAATAAGGAAATTTACGGAAGAGATTTTGATGTAAACGACTTGAAACGAAACCATGTATTAACTTTGAATCAACAATTAAATCTCAGACTAAATTTAGAGCAAGTACTTTCCTTCTATTTTTACATTCCTGTCAATCACGTGGGAGAAATGGGATCAGATTCCGATGAAAATACGAGTCAATTTCACGAAAATATTGAAAGTAATACGACACAAACAATTGATAATCAAACCTATTTCAACAATGCCATGTCCGATAATGATGCAGTTCAAGACGTTCAAGACACCTATCCTGATTTCAATAATATTTCATACTAAAATTTTATTATTTGATACTTTTAAAGTTATTTTTCTTTAGACTGGTTAAAATTACAACCACCAAAAACTTATTATTTATTTAACATCATTTGAAATGAAATTGACTATAATTATCACAAGGTTGATAAATTGAAACTTTATTTTTTTTTATTATAAGTTAGATTAAGTTTATAAGTATTATTTTTTTTAAGGGATTAAATAGGATTACAGAATATATACATTTTGATAACAAAAATTGGCAGCTGCTATTTGAGAAAATATAGAGATTAAACTTTGTAGTAGTCAATTAACGATCATTTCATAAATGTTTTATCCAAGAATTATTGTATAAATAAAACGAATATTTTTAAGTCATTACAGAAAAGGATTTTTTTTATATATGATTATTTATGAAAGACGTAATTTATCAAAAATCATGAAAATGTAATTTTTAATTTTCAGGGATGTGGCGCAACAATTTAAATAAATTTATTACGGCTAAGTTAGTGATTTGACTCAGAGAAAACTCAGAGAAAATCAAACTCCGGTATTTCCGGTACGGCTGAACTCCTGCATTTATTTCTTTTATAAACTGCTTATTTTGGTTAATACAAAACGCCAAGAATTATTTGTACGATAAAATGATTTCAGCCCTCTTTCATACTACTTTATAAATGAAAATAAATGAAGACTATTTGAGTTACTAAGTCACGGGACAAAGATTGGCAATAAGTTCCAAAGCGAGCAATTATAGTGCGACCCGAGTTATAAACGTCACGAGACATGACTTTGATTGGACAATAGTCCAAATGTGGAATCTGGATGGATTGGAACTTCCCCAGCGTAACTACCAAGAAAATCGCGAAAATTGGCCAGCATTAAGAAATTAGCCACGTGACGAATAATATGTGACAAATATGATTTCACATAGTAAAAATGAGGTGTGGCACATGATGAATGCGTGATTTTGGATTGACATTAGGAATCGATCGACTAAATTCGGATATTGGATTACATTGTAAAATTAATTGTAAAAATTGTAAATAAAAAAAAAAAATTTTTTTTTTAACATGTAACGTAAAAATTTTTTATTTATGTAAAACTAGAATCTATAATACAAGTTGTCAATCGATAAGAAAGCCATAAATTTCTATTAGGAGAATTGGTCTGAAAATGTTTAGATTGTAATTCCAATCTATGATTATTTCAATAATCTTTCATTAAAAAAAATTAACAAGGATCACAAATTCACAAACTCCTTACTATCATCAAATCCTACAAAGTCATACCGTAAGTTATTTTATATGAGAAATTCAAAGTCCAAGGGCTCAATTAATTGAAAATAACAGATAAAATTCTTTGAAATTCGTTTAACTCATACGTTGCCATCTTTAAGGTTTCATTAGGATGCATGGGTTTTGTTAAGAAAAAAAAAGGTGGTTGATAAAAAAACTATATAACTCAATAACTATTAATAATAAAAACTTATACTTAAATTGTATAAGTATTTTTTTTTTTAAAAAAAAAACCTTCACTACTCGTGATTCATAGAAAGATATTTTTTCGTAAAGTACATTATGTTTTTGGTTTTTGGTTAAAATATAATGAAATAATTTTTGGTAACATTTTTGATGATCTTGATCACGTTAAAAAACTTTAACGAAAAATAAATCAAAAACAGTATTCAAAATCCACATTTCCTCCTTAAGTAAACTTGCAGAGCAGGCCAGAATACGTCTATTATATGCAATTTTGAAAAAATTTTGAAAGGTTATTATATGTGGCTATTTGGAAAAAATTTAAGTCACGGGATCGAACACGCCAAAAAATAAAAACTAAACTAAACCAAAAGTGGACTAGATCATGCATCTATTTATTATTAAAAATTAAAAATATTTTGTTGGTTGTGTAACCGTTATCTTCAAAAATGGTAACAGATTACTATATAAATTCGTAAAAGGTCGACTAAAGCGGTAAATTGCTTTATCTAAATAAAACTTTCCTCTACTTATATAAGCCCTAAATCAACGACTGAACGTATCCTAGGCTTTTATATCAACGCCAACAATCTCAACAAAGGAACTATCAACAAAGTTACCCAGACTATCAATTACAATGCGTATTTCCTAAGAACAAAACATATATCTCACGACCACGTCTCCTATATAATTAACAAAGTTATCTTCCCGAAACTAGAATATATATTAACATTCACCTTTCTTTCACCCTCAGAAATAACCAAATTTATGCGCCCTCTTAAACGCGTTTTTAAACATCGTTTAAAACTTCCTTCCACTACACCTGATAACACTATTCATAATGACATTTTCCCTTCAATTAATGATTTACAAGCTTTACAAATTACTTCCCACCTTCCTATTTACAATTATATTCTAAATTGTCCTCATTTAACTCATATAGCTCGACAATTAATAATTAATTCACAACTTGACCTATGGCTCCCATGGTGGCCCACCCTTCAACAACTAACTTCTATTAATCAAAAAAATTACTTACCCTTCACTACATTTACGAAGGGCCTAATCCGATTCGCTCAGATGGGATTTACCTTTACACCCACGTTTGATACGGTTATAAGAGGAGGCACTAAACCCATCGTAGAAGCAATCCCTTTCGACCGACACACTTTAAAAAGCTGGAAAAATCGTCTAATTATGTTCGAAGACCAACTAATCAACCCTGACGGTATTTACGTCAAAGAATGGAAAGATATAAATGTTAACCCTTATGACCGCTCCGAAAAAATTCCGGGAAGACAACATTCCTGGTACCAAAGATACATAGATATCAAAACAATAGGACTCAATAAAAATTTAATTACTCCCATATCAATCAACAGATGTCACCTTCCGTCTCATATACCACCAAAGATTTCTTCGTCCTACCACCACTACCCCAAAAATGAATGGTCCTCACACTGGCACGCTCCATCATCACAAACGTTATTCGGCAAAACTATTGAACAACGGAATGATCCGTTTAGTTTTAGCATGACGTATATTGAACATTGGATTAACAACCCGCCGCCAAGCTTTACACGTTTCGGCACACCAAAGAAATATCCTCCTATTCTAACAACTTGCACAGGATGCTCACTACACACTCCATACTATAGAGACCTTCGACCCAAATGTGTCATAATGGCACCTACATTACATCTCCACCGCATTTACACACGTCACAAAGATTACATCCATTCTCATATACCAAATATACCATACAAAAAATTCGTAATCTTAACATCCCCAATCCAATCGTTGAAAGTCCTGACTTATAATTTTTACATACATTCTACTGGTTTACCCTCACAAGTTCTGCTATCCAGAACTTCTCTCACTAATGATCTAGTTAACAACCCACATCCCAATGCAGCTTCTTCATTTATTTCTAAAATGTTAGTAGGTGATGTTAATACTATTACACGCCTCTCCATCATATCATCTTCTTTCATGAACAGATCAGAATTTACCTTTTTCACGGATGGTTCAGTTTTAGACATAGGTACAAAATCGTGCAAATCCGGCCTAGGATGGCTGGAAACATCAAATACAAACAATATTACCTCTTTCTGCGCCAAAATTTCCCACCACGCCTCTTCCACCAGAGCTGAAATTATGGCCATCTTCACTGCTCTTCTCACTACACCGCCTAATTCTCAAATCAACATTCATACAGACTCACAATGCAGCATTTCAAGTTTCAACAGAATTATGAACCCTCTTACATCACTACGATGGCTCCACAAAATACCTAATTTTTTAATTTGGCAAGCTGTCAAACACACTATCACTTCAAATAATCTTACTGTCCATTTACACAAAGTTAAAGCCCACTCAAATAATCTCTTTAACGACGCCGCTGACGCCCTCGCAAAAGAAGGATCACTACTCACGTCCGCGATACACTTAAATTTCAAAAACCTTCCAGACAATTCCGCAATTTTGACCTGGAACAATATTGGCCCTCTGGAACGTCCTGCCCGTAAATGGGCGACTGACCTCTTCGCAGCTAAAGCGTTTAATAATCTTATTAATTCTCCTAATATCTCTTCATTATTACATAAATGTGTTTCGATCAACATTGATTTTAACTTAACAAAACACTGGTTAAATTATAACCCTTTTCCTATCGCTACTTCATCTGAATTAAGTTCATATATTTCCTACAAGATTAAATCTTCCATATCCCTGCTTCCAACTTGTGATCTTTTACAACGGAACCTACCTTCAATTTACCTCAAATCTCCCATCCCTTGTCCTTCATGCAATTCTACATTAGACTCCAACGACCATATTTTATTATGCCCAGCTTACTCCTTCCATTTAATTAACGTTATTACTACACATGAGAGTATTTTACCACAATTCCTATTTGACAAACAACCCATACCCAATAATATACCATTGAATACTATTAAACAATGGGTTTCCGCACTCCCGTTTTTTCACAACATTCACACGTCCCCACTCCAGGACAACTTGGAACTAATTTTAATTTCACATCAATACATACCACTTAGTTTTGATGACCATTTCAAAAAAAAATTTTCTAAAAAGAAACACCGCCTTTCCCATTTACTGGATTTCTTACACTTTCTACTTTCAGACATCCATAAGGTAACATGGTTGGCTCACTGCGATGCCCGTATAGAGTGGGAAAAAACCCTAAACATTACACAAAAATCCAAACGTTCCTCCGCTAAACGTAAATCCCGCGACGGGGTAGTTTCTCCCCGGACCGGACGCCCTTACCTTCTAATCCACCTTCACTGATTAAATTTGTTTTTGAACCAAATTTATGGCTCATTTGGGCCTCCTCTAATTTCTTACATTCAGGCTCTTGGTCAGAATATCGATCAACGTGCCTTCTTTATAACAACACGAACAATGGACAAAATTTTATTTCTTCTCTTAGTACTGATATTCATTTTCACCCTTTATTATTAGATAGTTTTATTTTATTGATATAGTTTAGCCTGTAGGTTTTACCTATAAATTTTTTTTTTATAGGCATAGACAGTCCACTAGGTACGTATACGTACTTAGGGGGCTCAGTTACT
This sequence comes from Glomus cerebriforme, assembly GCA_003550305.1. NCBI lineage: Eukaryota > Fungi > Glomeromycota > Glomeromycetes > Glomerales > Glomeraceae > Glomus > Glomus cerebriforme. The sequence goes on along the minus strand of QKYT01000040.1, from coordinate 268,367 downwards.
CTTCCCAAGTAGTTTCAGGGATTATATAAATTTTTTATATTTTATTTCTTACTACTATCAATTTGTAACGATACTGTGCTTCTCCTTAAAATAAAATAAAATAAAATCTACTTATATAACTTCCAAAATACATAATTAATTTATCCATTTTGGATATGATCGGCAAAGTTCGTTCGTCCATATATAGTCAAAACCAGTATTTTTAACCTAAACTTACAGAGCAGGCTAAAATACACTTACACCAAAATTATTAAGTTTATATTATGATTAAGTTCAAAAATAATTATAAATTTGTATTTTTGTAAATCACGTGATTTGCCGCTTTAGACGATCCCCAAAAAAGGAAATTGATATGTATACATAATTCTGGTCGGAATTAAACTTAAAACCCGTTGATAATTGCACGAAAAATAATCCTGCATATCAAAATAACCGGTTGAATCGCAAACCGGCTAAACTTCGAACCGAATAAACCGGTGATAAATCCAATGTCCCAACCTACAATCAAATAAAACCATTATAATTTTAAGTACACGCACTATTGTGATTGAACGATCCTCGCCTAATATTTAAACGCCCGTTCATTAACATACAATTACAAAATCTTGAACAGATGATTTAAAGCAATAATTTGTAATGATTATTGTAATTTTAAAAAGAATTTTTAATATAATATATAAATTAAGAAAATGGAATAATTTACGTTATTCCGCAACTTTAGACTAGATAATTAATTACACACGCTAATGAAGGAAAGAAAAAAAAATTAAAAGGATGCTTATCTTAATTATCTATTACTGCAATTCTAAATTAATAACAAAGGAACTGAAACGCCAACCTGCAAACTCAAAGGAATGCGATCATTATGACTAACAGCCGGAAGATAAAGGACGTATGCTATGAGTTTATACTTTTCCAATAAACTGAGTACGTCGTCCACAATTGCTTGTGTCTGGGAAAGAAATCCTTTACTGAAATTATTTTAATTAATTAATGTAAAATGGTAAAATATAGAGAGATTTCCACTCCTATTTATTAAAATCACTAATACGCTAGAAATTTACTAATATAGCTTTAGATTAATGTCGTAACTATTATTATTATTAATTTTTTTTTAAAGAAAAAAGAAGCGTTTATATTGTTGTTTACTGTAAAAGAAAATCACACGTATACATTTGTTTATTTTAATAGTGTGCAAAATATCTAAGTCTCTTTTTTTTTACTTGAGAAAACTTTAGTAATATACTCAAACGTTGTTTTGAATTAATTAATACTTCAAATATATATAAAAAACGGAAACTTTTATTACTGCAGGATAAAAAATAAATAAGAGCGAGTAGAAGAGAAACTGTTACTACGTTACAACATAGATTTGGTCAATGAATTCAAACATTACAATTTACACGATTATTAAATAATTGTAGTGTTTTTAACTTTGTAGAAGATATTTATTATAATTTTATAGCCAATAAACTGATTATTTTGAAAAAATATTATTGTACAATATACCGATTTCTCGGTTCAGCGATTATTTTAACGAATAGTTAATTTTTTTTATCCAAATTACTGTATATATATGTATATTTTTTTTTAAAAAAAAAATTGTGCAATATAAATCAAATACTAGTTATTATGAAAAATAATTTCCTGAAAGCAGTTGCTATTTCGATAAAGCAAAATTTTGTGATGTATAAAATCATGATTTTCCGGAGTAACTAAGGAGTATATGGGTGCATTCACAAATTTAGATTATTATTAAATCTTCAATCCAGGGTATATCCCACAATTTGACAATTCCATGCTACACCTCTAACCATAACCTATCACCATTCACTACCACCACTGCTACCATATCATAAATTTTTTTATTGATTATTTGTGTATTCCAATTTCCAATTCGATTTAAATGGTCCGGCAAATCAATCATAAACCTTTTTTGTGTCACATAATACTGTACATAATGCAATAGAGATGATTGACAGTTTTTGTTTATCTAGTTCGTAATAATTATTATGTTATTAAAAATTCTTTTAATCAAGTAAAAACTATTTTGAAAAAAAACCAACTTCTCCATCAAAAAAGCAAGTTGAATATACTAGTAGAAAGGCCTGCTTGGATAACTCATCTGCATTTTTTCTTCTCCTTACCAACTTATTAAGCACGGACTGTATCGAAATCTACTAATAACTGAAATCGAAGACAGATTACCTTCAACAGTTTATTTTATATAATGAATAATATATTCAAACAAATTTTCGCTTAATTCATATTCTTTCAACTTTTAAATATTTCATTAGTGGAAATTTATAACAATATAAAAATGGCCATAATTTTTCAAAAAAAAGAGAAATCAATCAAACTATGACAAATACATATACTGTATACTGTAATTATTATAAAATATTACTTATAATTCAAATATAATATATGATTATTCTGCTGATGCAACAAATTCAATTTATTGTTGGTATTTTTTGTTATGACACATCGTAACTAGCTATCCAAATTTAACTTAACGTTCCCTACCCTATGAAAAAAGAATGTCTGGAAATTGCCACCAAAATTGTCCGGGTGCGTCCGGAAAATGCCCACACGTCCGGAAAATGACCGGAAAATTGCAATATTCCAGAAATTGAGATATTGCAATATTTTAGAAAACGTCCTGAAAATATCTAGGTGAGTTAATGTCTCAATGTCCGGAATATTGCGGTTTTCAAGACATTTCCTGGACGTGTGGGACATTTTCCGGACACATCCGGACAATTTTGGTGGCAATTTTCGGACATTCTTTTTTCATAGGGCTACCCAGTTAACAATTAATTACGCAATTTTTAAATTTATTATTACGATTAGATATACGATAGTTCTATGATTGCGCCATAAAATTACGTCATATGTTAAGTAACTAACAACTGAAAATTGTATCCTGTTAATCCAAAAGATGGTGATCCCATCCATGAATGACAAGAAAGTTCGGCATAGTATCAAGTGACTTTATACAGCGCAGTCCCACAACTTTGTATATCCCCATTCAACTTACTGACTTTCTTTCGAACCATCAAATGTTTTTATAGTAGTATTAATTGTAAAATAATCTCTTACGATACCTTGCTCCTGCAAAAAAAATTAAAAACAATCTAATTTTTGTATTTTTGGTGACTCACTAAGACTTTTATATATTTGTTATCACAACACCCAATTCAATGATAAACTTCTTTGACTAATAAACCGCTTTTACAAGATTAAAAAGAACATCAACCAATGAATTAGACATAGCTAGCGTCAATGATTATAACTCATTAAAAGCTTAAAAAGTTGTAGCGTTCATCCTAGAACCGCAGCAAGAACATATGATTAGAATCGTACTTTATGCTATTCTTAATAATATATTTCCCGTTTACTAATTGGTCGCCCGTGATACTACATATCAATATTTTACTGGAGTTGAATTTTCTGAGAAAATATCAATATTATGTTACATCGGAATATATCACTTGAAAATCGTACTGCTATTGATATTACATTGAATTATTTATAAGTATTTGTAACTAAAACTAGAACCTAATTAAAATAAAAATTATCCATGAACAAAAGAAAACAATTTTGAAGGTTGAAGGAGAGTTATATAATACTATATAATGAAAGTTTAAAAAGTTTAAAAAGCTTAATTTGTGTATCAAATAATCACGGGCGCTAGTAAGCCATGAAATATATTAGTTATTATACAGAAATAATTGGATATAGTACTTTAAATGCAACAAGGTTTAAATACCTCTTCTTTTCTTAGTTTCAATATTTCATATATTTCCTTTGGTGGGCTCAGTTCTTTATCTTCCAGTCGGAGTAAGTTATCAATTTACTGTACACAATATTATAAGTGGTTGGCAAATGTTTAAAAAATACATTTAGGTTTAATTTCAAGAACGTTTTTAATTTAAAAACATTAATATATATTTTGGTGTATTTAAAATATTTAAAATGAAGTTCCTTCCTGGTTCATTTATTTGATTGTTAATACCAATAAATACCTATTAAAAGGACGAGACTTGTGAAGTTAATGATATTTGATTTTATCTATCTGTCAAGTGGGAATTTTGTAACTAAGACTAAGACCAAAAAAAACTATAGCGTAAAAATCTGCTATGGTTAAAATTTCATTATTCCACATGATTCAATTGGTTTATTGAGAAAGATATTTTTAATTTATTATAATAAATATAAACGATCACATTAATAAAACCTTATAAGATTATTTTAATAAACTTGATAAACTTTATAATCTTCTACATTAAAATAGATGCTTGGTAAATTAAGTGTAGGATAAGAACACGGATTACTACACAAAGTACCATTACTTTGTCGCATTAAATCACCAAATAATGGACCGAAATCTTTTAATACAACCTATAGAATATATCACCGTTACTATAACTTTTATAGTTTGAAGGTTATCTTTATTCGTAAATGAGAAAATGAAACTTAAAGTACCTACAATGAAATTGCTTTTAAAAACGGGATGAATTATTTTAGAACAAAATATTATTGTTGCTTTTTAATGAAATTGGTTTTACTCAATATCCTAATATTCCAAATGATATTACTAAATGAGCAAACTGTAAATATGGGATGAACCCTTCACAGATATATTTCTCTCCAGAAGAATTTCATGATAAAGTATATCTAAAGTATATTCTTTGAAAGAATTATTACCAAAAGAATTAATCGATAAACTGTTATCATTTTATTTAGCATCGAACAAACTTCGTAGACGAAAATAAATAGTATTATTCAACATAGTTAATTTCTCATTTAAAGATCACAAAAATATTAATACGGCAAGATTGTAGTAGAAAGAGCTATAATTCGTGTGAACCAGTTTTTTTTTGGCGGGAATAAAAATGGTAGTTGTTATTCAATATTGGTAGTATTGGTTACATCATATAATGATTCGTCAACTAGTATATTGAGTTCGTGTCCAAATTCTTATCCTGATATTGATATTCTAAGAAGTTTTACAATTGAAGATTATGAAATATTTCAAGTTGTTAAAAAATAAAATATTTCATTCTTTGAAACAGAAATTTCATTTACCGAAATGGTAGTACATACTGTACAGTAGATGTTTTTCAAAAAAAATACGTATATATTTACGATCTTGAATCTGGATTATCCAAAGCACTCAATTATGATGTCATCGTTCCATCTGAAAAGAACCTAATGTTAAAAATTTTCATGCGATATTATAATATTAGGCTGTACTGAAGATCAATATATTTTTTTTCTGGTGAAAATATTCAGAATATGTAATTAGAAGAATTTTAAATTCTTTATTTAGAAAAATAAGTTATTTTATTATTAGAAATTTTATTTAAGTAAAAACAGTATTATATTTTCTATTTTTGATTTATTTTCCATACTATTTTTGTTACTGATTTAACATTGATCTAATAATTTCTATAAACGTGATTCTTATTTCTAACAATTGATATTTAACAATATCATTGCCCCTTAAAATGTAACTTATTGTTTAAATGCATATAATATATTGAATTTTAAGTAAAACATATCAAGTCCAGTCTTCAATTAGTTAATTTATTATCACTATAATAATAAATAAAATTCAATCAGATTAATCAGATTGTTCTTTTTATGGCACAGTGATCAAAATTATGGAATTTTCACATCAAATCAAATAAAAAATCACGAAAAGTCAATAATAGAACAATATTTTACTTATAATTCTTAAAATAAATAGTTGCTATTATTGTTTTCTTTGACAAATAATTCGAGGGGAAATTTATGGTAGTACAACTGTGTGATCTGCTATATCTATATAAATAAGTCTTACACGAGTATGAATATTCACATTTACTCTCTCTCCTAAAATGACACCAAGACCAAGTTTGTGGTATAAATACAAAGATAATGATTCGGTTCGACTCCGTGTTAATAAATTTCAAGTATCAAGTGTTTTAGAGATTAAGAATGAAATTATAAATAAATCTAACCTAACAGTTGGAAATTTTACTCTCAGAGTAAAGGGAACTACGGACACAGAATATAAAGAGTTAAATGACACCTTATTAAATAATTGTGGAAACAACTATGTCACATTGATTGATACTTTTGAAATAAAAAAACAAAATCCTATTATAATTGAAGGTTAGTAAATATTTCATGATTATCCTATACAATATGTTTAAGACGTGTTTATTAGTTCATGAATTTAATGTCTAAGGTGACTAAATACGCTTTTTCCTTACTAGATTCTGGATCTAGTTCAACAACTGCAATTACAGCTAGTTTATCTAACATTGATTTTGACACGACTCGAGGTAATTATTTCTATTGGTTCGTCGCTTGTCTAAGTTGATCTCGCAATTTCTTTATCCTGTACAACGTTGGCATTGCCTTATTAGTAAAAATGTCAACTGCGACATTACATTTTTATTGGTTCATGATTTTTAATAATGTCTAGGTTCTGCATCTAGTTCAACAACTGTAATGACATCTAGTTTATCTAACATTGATTTTGACACGCCTCAAGGTAATTATTTCTATTGGTTCGTTGCTTGTCTTCGCAATTTCTTTATCCTGTACAACGTTGGCATTGCCTTATTAGTAAAAATGTCATTGATACACCAATATTTTTATTGGTTCATGATTTTTAATATTTTTAATGTCTAAATCCGCCTCTGCCTTACTAGGTTCTGCATCTGGTTCAACAACAGGCGCGCCTCAAGGTAATTATTTCTGATTGGTTCGTTGCTTGTTTAAGTTGACATTATTATTTATACTCTATTTAATATAACATAGATCAAGAAATATGGGTCCATTATAATAATCGATCCGTTAATTTCACTAAAGCTTGGTTAGAAGGAATGAAAATAAATAATGTGAAAAAATTGATCGACGGCATTAAAATGATGTTTGATGAGGATATTGAAAAGGTATCAGAAAAAATTATCACCCTTCGTCGCGGGGAGGAGGAAGACTTAGGTTTAGAAACTCTTATCTCTGAATTGTATAATACAAAAGAAAGTGCATTGCAAATTATAGTCGGTTAGTATTTACTTAATTGAATATTCATTTCTATATAATATTTTATTGTTATTGACAATTTTTATTNTATTTTTGGAAATGTGCAAAGAGAATCAAGCTACTATAATTGTGAAAACATTTGAAAATAACAAATTTTATCACGCTAATCAACGTGTAAGATCAGTTGATGAAGTTTGTGAACTCATTAAAGGAATGGAGGAACTTAAACTAATTATTAACGAAGAAACTATCTTTTTGGGAGAAGATAGAAAAGTTCTGAGTCGCCAACATTTAGAATCTGCACAACAATCTGGTTCCCTTAATATTACTTTGTCTGGTCCGATTGGATCTGAAATGCATAAAGAGAATCAAAAGAATCTCGAAGAAGCGTTTAATATTGAATATGTGGACAGAAATGAAATGATAAAAAATTTTAAATTGTATCTAAACGGTAAGCATAAGACTTGGAAAAATAATACTAATCTTTATGCCCCGTATTGTACAATTTTTCAAAGTTCTGGTTATGGAAAATCACGTCTGATTAAAGAAGTGGCTAAAGAAATTCCTACTATTTATCTTTGCCTTCGGGATGCAAAAAGTACTGGATATCCTCCACGTACACATATTGGTGCAGACCTATTTGAAAGAGTGCTTAGAAATTTGAAGGAGGGGGAAGAATGGAGATTTCTTTATGTTTTGCAGACTATTATTCAATGTTTCCAAGCTGAATTGGATAATTATACCAATTCTGAAGACTTATGGGATAACCAGATGGATGTATCATTTTGTGAAAAAATATGGAATGAGGTCCAATCAAAATCAGCAAACTGGAAAAGTATAGTTCATGATGATATGAACGATTTAAATACCTTTATAGATAATTCTAATACAAATGATGTTCACTTTCTTCTTTGTATTGATGAAGCTAGAGCCCTTTTATCACCAATTAATAACAAGATCTCACCATTCAGATTGTTCCGTAGGGCATTGAGGCAAATAAAATGGAATGGATTTTTTACCTTGCTTTTAGATACACTAAGCAAAATATCAAATTTCGTACCGCCACAATCAATGGATCCATCACATCGGGATACTGAAGACTTATCCCTTGAATTATTTCACCCATATTTCCGTCTAACTACAATGGATGTTTTTAACAATGATAAAAATTTGGATTATAAAGATGAGCGTTGGAATTTGGCTAAATATGGTCGTCCTTTACATATGTCATACTTGCTAGGTTGTGCAGATGAATACCAACCCATTAATAAACTCATGAATCTTCTTAAGCGAAAGCTGCTTGGTGGAGCAAGTAGTTTTAATGATAGTCGGAAGGAAATTACAAGCTTGGCAATTTTATCATCTTTAGTGGGACTGGATATATCACCACAGTCTCAGTTGGCCTCAGAACTTGTTGCTTCACATATGGCCACTTGTCTTGCTGTATCAGAAGATAGAGAACGGTTAATTGTTGTTTATCCTTCTGAACCCCTACTATCGGAGGCAGCACTTGAATTAATGTCTTCTTCGATATTGCCACAAATATTAAATCAATTTAACTCTTTACTTAGGAAGGGTTTTGTGGAACCTGGACCTCGAGGAGAAATTATTGCCCGAATTATTCTTATTCTTGCAGCTCAAAGATTGAGGTTACAAAAAGCAGAAAGTAGTATTGAAGAATTTCTTCAAGAGCTTTATAATAATGAATCTTTACCACCTTTATATGATGTTTCATCACAATTAATTAATGGAACTGTGGCATTTACACATTTCAATACAATTGATTATACACCAACGAAGAAAAATTTAAAACAATTTTATATGAGGAGATGTGCCTTTATTATGAAACGAAATCATCCAGGTGCAGATATTTGTATTCCTGTTAAATTAGAAACTGGTGAATATAGTATGATTATTATTCAAATCAAGAATATTAATACTACAAGTACTAAAAGTGATAAAAAGTATCCTGCCTCAGCTAGATCTATGCTTAATTTTAAATATGTATTTAGTGNATCCGATCTAGCAGATCATGATAAACCTTTTNTTNGTTTATATTGGCAACTTGGCTTTCAAGGAAGTCACCAGGAAGTTCCTCNTAATATTGAAACTCGATCTTCTGTTGAAGAATCTGAAAATTACAGTCTATGTTATGCTTCTTTCGGGTTTGATCATTTCAAAATGGATGAAGAAATAGGTAGAATTCTTAAAGATATCTTAGTTTCTCACATTTCTCCTTTTCTTCCTGAATGGAAAGTTAGCGATGAAAGTAAGGGAGATATCTGGAATGAGGATGAATTAAAAATTATGCATCCTCTTGGGTATAATTATAAAGGTTATTATATCTAATAACCAGAATGTATCTCTAATTTAATTATTTATTACTGTATTGTGATGTAGAGAAGATTAAGAATTTATATGTTGTTAAATAAAGAAATTGAAACTTTATCCGAATTTGCATTAAGTATTTAAACTTAATCCACGGAATTATTTATATTGTACCACTATTCAGGAAAGACGAATAGCACAGAAAGAACGAACTAAAAATAGTAATACTGTAGTTATGATTATTCTACAGAAATATTTTATTTATTACATAATAATAAATTTAATTATTTAAATGTCATATATTCGGTCCGCAATATAATTTTTAAATAATTTTTTGAAATAATCCAACTGAATCGTGCCTTATTTTGTTTTTTAATTATAAATTTTCAATCTATTTTCTCAAATTTTAGCAGTAATATGTATTTTCCTTTAAATTAATGAAAAAAATATAACAAATGAAATTTTTGCAAGTGATTTTTATAATTAAATAAAAGTAGATTGCAATGAACTTAGTTTTTTTTACACCTTTATCAGTAACATGAGCTACATATCATTTTAAAAATTGATACGAGAGGACTTAATTAAATAATAGATTAATAAGTTGAACGATAAAGCGAATTGTTAAAAAAAAGTTCAAATTACAGAAAATACAGCAGGTCAACAGTATTAGTATTTAAAATTATTAAAAATTTTTATATGAAACACAAAAAATAGAATAATCAACTCAATCAACTTGGTTTGAGGAAAAATAATTATGTTTCGCGTGACTGAAATTTTTTTTTTTTATGATTACAAAACTCATTTCATCAATAAGTGGAACTGTAGAATTTACTAAAGTATTTTAGGAAATCTTTTATACATAGATATCCATAAAAAATGATGTGTACTTGGTTGTTAATTTATATTGCTACGCCTGATATTATTATTTAAATAATTATGACTCACTATGGATTGTGATTGTAGTCTATTTAAGTTGTTACAAAAATCGTGTTTACATGTCAGTTTTGCGTGTATTGTATAAAAAAATTTTTTAGTGCAACTCTAATACTTATAAAAAGAGACATTGTTTCGAACTTCTCTCAATTCCACAAATATTTTTTTTTAAATTTATAATTTATACAAAACATTAAATACTGGAATTATACTATAAAGCGTAAAAAAATACTTAAACAACGAAGAAAATGCTTCCTGCTTGAATAAACAAAGAAAAAATTTTCCATTATTGAATACAATTTTTTTTTTT
>QKYT01000040.1:226993-245144 GCA_003550305.1 Glomus cerebriforme | reverse complement strand
TATCTCTGAATTGTATAATACAAAAGAAAGTGCATTGCAAATTATAGTCGGTTAGTATTTACTTAATTGAATATTCATTTCTATATAATATTTTATTGTTATTGACAATTTTTATTCTATTTTTGGAAATGTGCAAAGAGAATCAAGCTACTATAATTGTGAAAACATTTAAAAATGACAAATTTTATTTCGATAATCAACGTATAAGATCAGTTGATGAAGTTTGTGAACTCATTAAAGGAATGGAGGAGCTTAAACTAATTATTAGCGAAGAAACTATCTTTTTGGGAGAGGATAGAAAAGTTCTGAGTCGCCAACACTTAGAATCTGCACAACAATCTGGTTCCCTTAATATTACGTTGTCTGGTCCGATTGGATCTGAAATGCATAAAAAGAATCAAGAGAATTTCAAAAAAGCGTTTAATATTGAATATGTGGACAGAAATGAAATGATAAAAAATTTTAAATTGTATCTAAACGGTAAGCATAAGACTTGGAAAAATAATACTAATCTTTATGCCCCGTATTGTACAATTTTTCAAAGTTCTGGTTATGGAAAATCACGTCTGATTAAAGAAGTGGCTAAAGAAATTCCTACTATTTATCTTTGCCTTCGGGATGCAATAAGTACTGGATATCCTCCACGTACACATATTGGTGCAGACCTATTTGAAAGAGTGCTTAGAAATTTGAAGGAGGGGGAAGAATGGAGATTTCTTTATGTTTTGCAGACTATTATTCAATGTTTCCAAGCAGAATTGGAGAATTGTGCCAATTCTGGAGACTTATGGGATAACCAGATGGATGTATCATTTTGTGAAAAAATATGGAATGAGATCCAATCAAAATCAGCAAACTGGAAAAGTATAGTTCATGATGATGTGAACGATTTAAATACCTTTGTATATAATTTTAATACAAATGATGTTCGCTTTCTTCTTTGTATTGATGAAGCTAGAGCCCTTTTATCACCAATTAATAACAAGATCTNACCATTCANATTGTTCCGTAGGGCATTGAGGCAAATAAAATGGAATGGATTTTTTACCTTGCTTTTAGATACATTAAGCAAAATATCAAATTTCGTACCGCTGGATCCATCACATCGGAATACTGATGACTTATCCCTTGAATTATTTCACCCATATTTCCGTCTAACTACAATGGATGTTTTTAACAATCACAACAATTTGTATTATGAAGATGAGCGTTGGAATTTGGCTAAATATGGTCGTCCTTTACATATGTCATACTTGCTAGGTTGTNCAGATGAATACCAACCCATTAATAAACTCATGAATCTTCTTAAGCGAAAGCTGCTTGGTGGAGCAAGTAGATTTAATGATAGTCGGAAGGAAGTTACTAGCTTGGCAATTTTATCATCTTTAGTGAAACTGGATATATCACCACAGTCTCAATTGGTCTCAGAACTTGTTGCTTCACATATGGCCACTTGTCTTGCTGTATCAGAAGATAGAGAACGGTTAATTGTTGTTTATCCTTCTGAGCCCTTACTATCGGAGGCAGCACTTGAATTAATGTCTCCTTTAATATTGCCACAAATATTAAATCAATTTAACTCTTTACTTAGGAAGGGTCTTGTGGAACCTGGACCTCGAGGAGAAATTATTAGCCGAATTATTCTTATTCTTGTAGCTCAAAGATTGAGGTTACAAAAAGCAGAAAGTAGTATTGAAGAATTTCTTAAAGAACTTTATAATAATGAATCTTTACCACCTTTCTATAATATTTCACAACAATTACTTAATGGAACTGTGGCATTTACGCATTTCAATGCAATTGATTATACACCAACAAAGAAAAATTTAAAACAATTTTATATGAGGAGATGTGCCTTTATTATGAAACGAAATCATCCAGGTGCAGATATTTGTATTCCTGTTAAATTAGAAACTGGTGAATATAGTATGATTATTATTCAAATCAAGAATATTAATACTACAAGTACTAAAGGTGATAAAAAGTGTCTTGCCTCAACTAGATCTATGCTTAATTTTAANTATGTATTTAGTGGATCCGATCTAGCAGATCATGATAAACCTTTTCTTAGCTTATATTGGCAACTTGGCTTTCAAGGAAGTTACCAGGAAGTTCTTCATAATATTGAAACTCGATCTTATGTTGAAGAAACTGAAAATCACAGTCTATGTTATGCTACTTTCGGGTTTGATCATTTCAAAATGGATGAAGAAATAGGTATAATTCTTCAAGATATCTTAGATTCTCACATTTCTCCGTTTCTTCCTGAATGGAAAGTTAACGATGAAAGTAAGGGAGATATCTGGAATGAGGAAGAATTAAAAATTATGCAACCTCTTGGGTAGTTGAGTATAATTATGAAGATTATTATATCCATAACTGATAATCAGAATTTATTTTTAATTTGATTATATTGTAATGTAGAAAATATTAAGAATTTATGTGCTAATAAGTAATTAAAGTAAAGAAATTGTCGAAACTTTATCCGAATTTGTATTAAGTATTTAAACTTATTTTTTAATCCACGGAATTATTTATACTGTACATTATGAGAATTCCCAAAAAAATTTTATTCATGTATGTTATTTAGTAGAAGTTAAAAGCTAGTTATTTAGTACGTAACATTTTATTAGAAGACTAGTGACTTGAGACTTTAATTCATTTCGTAAAACATTTTAAAAAAGTGGAAGTAAATAATTGTATTTAAAATAAGAAATATGCTAAAAATTCACAGTTACTAATTCCAAACTTTGTGTATTAATTCAGTTGTATTCTTTGTTTTCTGAAATGACATCAAGAGTCATAAAATCTTTACTGAAAATTTATTAAATCGAAAATCACTATTGGATAGTGAATAAAACTAATTCAGGAAAGACGAATAGCACAGAAAGACAATACAAGAATAAATATTGTATTAAAATTAAACATTTAAAAAGTTATTAATGATTAAAAAATCATATGACTATATGCAAATATTGAAATCAATTAAATTCAAATACATGAACCAACTAAAGTAGTAATATTGTAGTTATGATTATTCTACAGAAATATTTTTATTTATTATATAATAATAAATTTAATTATTTAAAGGTCATATGCAATATAATTTTTTGAAATAATCAAATAATCCAACTGAATCGTGCCTTATTTTGTTTCTTAATTATAAATTTTCAAACTATTTTCTCAAAATTTTAGCAGTAGTATGTATTTTTCTTTAAATTAACGAACAAAATATAACAAATGAAATTTTTGCAAGTGATTTTTATAATTAAATAAAAGTTGATTGTAATGAACTTAGTTTTTTTTACACCTTTATCAGTAACATAGTTTTTTTTACACCTTAATCAGTAACATGAGCTTTTCATCTCCTACGGTCACCATTATTTTCATCTTTTTATTTCCCATTGTTCCATTATTTTTTTTTCTTCATTTTTTATTCTTTCTTGTCCTCCTTCAATTCTTTTTATTCCTTCTCATCTCTCTCAAGTCTCAACCGCTTGAGCTGCACCGACGTTCGGCTCTGGAGCCGACTCGTCGTACTTTTCTCATCCCTAATTCCCTATCTATAACATAAAATTCTGCAAAAAACGAATGATCATGAGAAAAATTCATTTAGGAATATTCATAATTCCAACAGATAGTACAGTATAGTCTATGAGGATAATATTACTTCAGCCCCTGTATGATTTGACCACAAGATTGAATAATAATAACTAAAGTATTGTTAGACCTTGGACTTTGTAAAAAAAATTCTCAGGTTTTGAAAAGTGAAAGGGAAAATCCGGTTAATCAATTGTCATTATACGCCTAGAGCGTTACCGTAGTTAGGTCAAACTAACATAATATTACGATAAAGTTCTATAGTACCTCCAATATAGGGTGGATTTACCTACCACCTGGATATGATCAAAGTTTATTTAATTCCGGCAATAAATTATGCATTTACATGTGATTTTGATCATACCACTGCGATCTAAATTCTAAATATTATTTCAATGAACTCTTTCTGTTTCTGTTCACTCTTTTTACTCAAAAAAAAAAAAAAAAAAAAATTTTTTTTTCCATTATATCTATACCTTTCTAATCCGACTATTATAAACTTATATTTCTTGCCGCAAAATTCGAAAGATATTTAACTATTATTTTATCTAAAAGACGAGAACATCATGGAAGTATCGTAATAAATTCATGAAATTGATCGAGGTTGTGTGAAGGTATTTGTGATATGTAATTGAAAATCCATATTCATCGAATTTCTGAAGACTTCATTTATGTAGCTTCCAAGCGCAAGAAATTGCTAGCGAGTCATTCAGGAGTCGAAGATGCAACAATTTAACATCATGTAAGTTTAATTTAATAGTATTGAATAAAAATCAAAGTTTTAATTTATTTTTAAAAACTTTAAGCATACGATGATGGATAAATGTTGCAAATGAATCAATTGGAAATTTTTTTTAATCATATAGAGAATATTTGTTGTTTTCGAAAGATTTCAAATGGAAGTCGTAGTGACGAACTTTTAGCATTAGAAAATGTAAGATTTTAGAATAAAATATCTGTTTAACAAATCTTCCAATCTTAATTTAATTAATTATTTCATTTTTTTTTTATTTAAAGGTTGAAATCTGAAAATTCCAAAGATCTTTTCAACAATGTTATCCGTCTTATGATCACGCACGCCTTCTTTGATGACGTACATTAGCCTTTACATTAGAATCCCAATCCTGTACTCTTGCTGATTGTTTCTTTGGCCTTGTGTGTCTTGGAACTGCAATCAAAAAATCACTGTATTCTGTTATATCGGAAATGACTTACACTCATTGTATTGTTATATTTGTATAATCGATACTTATTTTTCTTGTATTTTAAAAGATAGTTTAAAAATCATGGATTAGAACGACGATTATAATTAAATGATAAAGATAAGGATAATGGTTTTCTCTCGACATCAGATTAAACATAGCACTTACAAATTATAATAGTAACAGGGGACACTGTACGAGTAACTGCAAGTTCATATCAATGCTTACCACTGAAAAAGGAATATCCATGTTTATATTTCAAAGATTGAAGGTGAACATAGTCATGATTTGGTGAAGAATATTGAAATGATTGTACCTCATTATCGCAAGCTTACGTGATGCTATCCATATTTGATTCAAATCATTTCAACACCAAAATCGAACTACAATTGATGCTGGTCCAATTTATTTATCTTGCAATTTTGCAATCATGAATCAGCAGAAAATCAAACCTTTCATGTTGATGAGGTAACCATCTTATTGAACTTTGTCGTATTCTTAGTCAGCAAGAATTGCGAACTAATTTTTATGATGTTATTTTAGTTCGCCTTAATTTTAGTTCGCCTTAAGCAACTGTTATATTATCAGATGAAACTTTGCATGGTTATTTACGCTTTTCCAGCAACAGGAGGATAGAACAAAAACTCGAAAAGCATTCTTATAACAAATATTCCAGTGAAAAATGGAGAAAATTTCTTGTTTTAACTGTATACACTTCGTAGTGAACATCAGATGATTGCAATTTTTCTTCTTGTAATCGATAGAAAAAGACACTTTAATAATGTTTAGGATATCAAACACATTTGGCTACTAGGATTCAGCTGATCCAAAGTTATTGAAAATAGCAATTCACGGCACCTAAAATCTAAAATAATATATTTCGATAATTATTTTCCGAAAAGAAATAAATCAAAAGTTACCAGTTTTATATTGTTTGCGAACATAATTAATTAACATCACCATACTATACTGACATGTGGAAAGAAAGTTTAACATAAATGGATCAAATATATACAAAAGTGATGTTGGACTTTATTCAGAAGACCATTTTCTCGAATAGGCATCATGATCGTTAAATGATACATTAATACTGAAATACTTTATTTTTCCTGACCATACGTATGTAACGTATCACCCCACACATTAAAAAATCATAAGCCTTAAATTTGAGTTTGCAGTTATACTACAAATAGCGACTAAATTCTAAAATAATTACACCTAACCTTCATCAGAATCATCAATCTGTAATCGAAGTTTGCTAGGACGTTTAGGTAATTTGGCTTCTTCAATCTTTAATTTTTTCGGTGTTTTTATGCATTGTGGAATTGTATAATTATTTCGAGATCGCCTCTGCATGCCTGCTTTTAAGAATGTTTCGGTTACTGGAACAGACTTACTTTGAACTGTTTCAGCGGTTTTCTTAACAATTGCCTTAAAAAAAAAATAAATATATGATATTGATAAGCATTGCGTGTTGAACAAAAACTAAAAATAATTAATAAGTACCTTGAGGTTTAGAACCGCTGCTAGAAGTATTAAGACATCCGGAAAAATTTTTTCATCATCAGGAACCTGCATTGATTCACCACGTCGAATACGGCACACGTAACCAAATGGATTGTCAAGACGGAGAATTGTCATCATCAGCCCTAAAACATTTCAAAGTTGGGGAGTAGATTCTAATCACTGAACTAATCCTGAACAGTAGATTACGTACCCGAATGAATTATCCCTACGGTTTGCAATTTTATGTTATTATCATCTACTTTATTCATTAATTTTAACAGCATATCTTTTAAAACTTTGGGTGTCTTTATAGATGACTCTTTCAAGAATTTCGATTCGTGATTATCAATCCATAATTTCCCTCCTTCCCCAATGCCATATTCATCATTTTTCCCATTTCCAACCTTTCTTATAATCAAATCGCCCCGATGTCCCATCTTCCTTCGTTCTGGCATAATTCTCTGTGCATTTTTCCTGTCGGCATTTGCAAGGCTTGTACTCTCTCCACTTCATAAATAAAAAAAAACTCCCTTTTAGTGAGAAATACAATGATTAAGTGCGAGAAAAGAACATAATATTTACCGAACAACTGAGATTCCATTCAAATCAGAAATGCCCTGATCAACAATAGCATTCCACACGTGGCAATTAAACCACGCTTCTAAATTTTGATCCTTAAAATTATCATTATCGATCTCTCTAACTCTGTATTGAATTTTTAGCAAAAATTATACTCATAAAACGCAATTTCGAATGAATTCTAGAAAAATATGTGATAACCTACAGTGCGTACAGTGCGAATCTGATATAATCCAAATCATGATAAATATCTTTATCATATTTAGCGTCGAATCTTTCATCTGGCTCATTAATTGTTTTTCGCACTTCCTTTAGCGACCTCTATAAGATGATAAAATAATAATTCAGTGATTTCTAAAATATGCATTGCTTATCACATAAACAAGTTAAAACTTGATTGCCTTGTCAGTAAACCTAGCAAGGTATTCAATAATTTCTTGCGAGAGTTGTGGTACTTCTGGGCCAGATGCATCATATATTTCTAGACATTCGTCCTCATTGAAATGCTGCTTTATTGCTTCATCATCAACGTCCACGATAAAGGAGTGGGAAGCGCTACGGAATATAAATTTAACTTAATAAATATCAGTAGATAAGTGACTTGCTCTTGCTTGGATGCTTACTGTTCGAATTTCAGATCAAGACTAAGCTTGTACAGCTCTTCTTCAACGAATCTACCACTTTTCAGCTTCCACATGTTTTCTCTCTTCATTATCTTGTAGGCATTTTCAATTTCTTTGCGGTTCGATTCGCTCAGAAGAAAAGGTCCTGTCTATTTCTTGTTAGCTTCTGACATAACCTAACTAAAGTCTGAAAATGTCGAATTATACTTTATTCATTTTCACTGCTTCATCCTTATTATCAGTTTTCGCTAATTTTCGCAAGAAACTTGTCTGAAAGAAGGTGTTGATCTATAACATTCAAATCCAAGAAATACAAGATTAGTATGAC
The DNA here is from genome assembly GCA_003550305.1 of Glomus cerebriforme. Classification (NCBI taxonomy): domain Eukaryota; kingdom Fungi; phylum Glomeromycota; class Glomeromycetes; order Glomerales; family Glomeraceae; genus Glomus; species Glomus cerebriforme. The sequence goes on along the minus strand of QKYT01000040.1, from coordinate 237,306 downwards.
ATTAAAATAACATTTGCAATAACAAAACTTACATCATTGTCTTCTTTAGATATGTTAGAGATCAATTCGGCGCGTTCTGGTTCATCAAATTGAATCCCATCACCATCGATTGCCTTTTCTTTAGACGTGGAGGGGGGTGATTTGAAACTTGATGATGACGTATCATTATCTATGTTTCCTTCATTTCTTATGGTAATTTCGACCTGTTCACATAACAAGTAAAAGAAAATTTTTGAGAGGGATTCGCTTCATATCATAAGGTTGTATTCTATACATACCTTCTTAGCTGAGCCAACCGACTTTTTATCCTATAGATGTAATAAATAGTCATTAAAAAATGCTCGCATAAATTTCAATTCAACAAAAAACTCTATACCGACTTTTTTTGAAAGAGATGGCTTTTTTTTCCGCTTTTGTTGGATAGGCATGATAGGTTGGAAGTCGTCATCGGACTAAATAAATACAAAAGAACAAACATTGCTTCCATTTCAATTTCTCTAATTAAAAAGCATAATGAATTATCACACTGTTTATTTATTATATACCTCTTTTTGACGTTTATACGAACAATCATCTTTCGTAATTTTTAAGCGTCCTGTAATCTTCTCCCGTACCAAATGTATTTGCTGATCTTGTTGGAGAGTCGAGCGTACGGTGGAGGTAGTAAGTTCCTCCTGCAACAACAAGAATAGTGATTCCATCATGTCATATGTCCTGTTATATTGACAGATCAGCTATTCTCGTACCAACAAATCCGAACATTCGGTTATGGCTGTAAATTTCCGTTGTTGTGCTGACCAAAATTCGGCAACTAAATTCGATTTTTTTTCTTCCTATTAACAATACAATATTTAGTATTAGTAAGAATTAAGAGAAAAAAGTATCAAACACTAAATTACGAGCGTAACTCATGGTTACAAGGATAAAACCACCCGAGACAAAACTCATGCACTCCCGAACGAAATCAGGAGTGTTGGGCGGTTGAACGCAGGACTAAACCCCATCCAAAGAGCTGTTACTCCTCAGACCAACGTAAGAAAGAAAAGGCTCCAAGAAAAAAAAAATACATAACTTGAAATGAAGTAAGCGCCTCTTCGGCTCGTTCAATCGCAGTCTTGGGTGCCTCGTCACAATTGATTATACTTGTAAGGTTGAGAATATACCGCTTGTGTTCTCTGCATTTATTGACTAGAAAATCTTTACAATGTTGTCGATGAAGTAAAAACTCCGGCAAAGACCATTCGCGGTTTAAAGTAAAATAGTCAGGATCGCTTAACGGGATAACTAGCGACAAAAGAGGATACTTTAAACATCACAGATGAAAACAAAGTGTACTGAGAAGAGAGTATTAACTTACCTTCCATTTTATATTTGTTCGTTGCTGTTAACGACTTTACGCGTTTAATTTGAAAATGTTTTTTTTAAAGTATAATTCGTATCACATAAGAAGTGACGTACAAACCACATGATTTTATGATTTGGAAATGACTAATCTACATTCTACATTTATTTATCGAACGTGTAACCACGGGATACCACGGGATATAAATCGTAAAATACAGTATATCAGATAATAATAGTTGGCGTGTATTGATTTTATGTACTATATTTTTAGGCTTCGATTTTTAAGTTCATTTTTGTATAGGAAGGAGGAGAGAGATATATTTTTACCTACTGTATTATAAATTTTATGAAAGAATTCAGTAGTAATTAAGTACATTATTTTCTGCATTATTAGAATTTAATACCACTCCATTATATTTAAAATTTCATGAATATTCTCTTAAAATCTTACTTTTTCGAAGTTTTTAAAAGTTAAATAGCTAATAAACCGTCTTATAATAAATTCTATAATAATTGCAAAAGTTATTACAAATAAAAACGAAATAAATTAATTGCTGATTCACCACTCAATATGGAATATTTAACAAATTAACATTAATAACTTAAATCCTATCAAAATTACTAATTTTACCATTTTACAAAAAGTTTACAAAATTGGTTTGGATTTTTGAAGTTCTAATCGCTTACACAAATTTTTAAAATTTATTTTAAAAAACTCTGAAAATCTTCTCAATGGGCAATCACATTCAGCTAATCTAGTTAAAATAAACATCTCCAATAGTTTATAAATGCAATCATATAAATCTGTTGCGTCATCTAAGATGGTTTTATGAAATTGATACATATCACTATTAGTTGAATGAACAAAATCTAATTGCAAATAATCTATATTTTTTAATGCAAATAGGTTTAGAATTTCTTCTTAATGATCTTTTTTTTGTCTCGCTTACCACATCCTACTTTAAGCATATGATGAAGTAGTTCATTTTGGTAGCACCATTTACACTAACTCAGAAATAAATTGAGTTTCGATAACATATAATGTTTATTTATCATAAAAAAATTTCAATATGATGTATCAATAAATAAATGAATTTTTCTTTAATTTTGCCTGATTTTTAATTAATCAAGGGATAAAGACTTCTCATCTCTCAAAATTTTGTAATGTTTAGGGAACGAAGTTTCTGAAAAACATTTAGAATTAATAAAAGTGTTTTGAAAAAAATAATAGAAAATTGATTTATATGCCAAGTTACTAATGATGAAAAGTATGAATATCTTTTAACTTTAGAACCTGAAAGTTTTTTAAATAAATTGCTCGAAAGGAAAGGCGGTTAGCAGTTATATTATTACATGAATTTAATGTTCCATATTTTATTCGTACCCTTTTTATGCCAAACACATTATATTTTATTGGTATATACACATTGTTATTGAAGACTGATTTTAACCCTCTGTTCAATAATGTATCGGTCTTAAATTAAGTTTTTTTTTCTTAAACCTAACAGATAACTTAACGCAATAATCTCAATAATCTGTGACTAAAATGTAGCAAATTTTAAAAAAGTTTGTTCTTGAAATATCAAAATGTATATCATCACTTTTATGATGTAAATGTTTTTCGAATGTTCACAATGTCCGTATCATTGTCTTTCTAATATAGATAGTTTTTATAGCAAATAAATTTGTCATAATGTTAGAATATTATTATTTTTTGTAAAATTATGGAATATTATGCATCAGAAAATTCCATAATATTATGAAAAATAATTGAAATATTACGTAATATTATATTTATGAAAACTTGAAATATTATTGTATGTAATTTTACGCAAATTTTCACACTAAAAAATTTTCACTTTCTGGATACTTTTTGAATTCTGTTTCAAAACTCCCAAATTTTTCCTACTAATCTCCCAAGATCTATGTCATTTAATCAAAGTGTTAAATTACATTGTGAAGTGAAAAACAAATATATACAACATAGTAATATTATACAAAAACATGTTATTATAATTATAAAATTACTTATAGTTTATGATTTTTAAAAATATTTTAAACCATAAAAAAGAGAGTGAAAAGAGAGAGGAAGTAAAGAAAATGTGTAATACATGTCTGAAACGTGTGTCAGACTTTTAATTATTATTTTTTTTTGTTTATTTGTACCTAACAATTATATAATATATAAATATAAAAAAAAAAAATAAATAATTTTTTTTTTTCATTTATTATCATTACTGATGGTGATTATACTGGGTATATACGATCTCAATGCTTACCACAAATTGGATTATGGTCTCAGTATTTACCATTTGAAATATCAAAATTAATCACAACGCCTATAAATAAGCCGATATCCAATATTACTTCTCACTCAGTTCCAAAAAACCCATGGAAATTTTCTCTATCCCGTATTCAAAGCAGTTGGCCATTTAAAATAAAACAATTTAGTAATGCCAGCAATTGTTTTAACATTATGATTATTACGTATAGGTTCTAGATTTGCAACTGAAATTCCTTTTAAATCAGCCATTGCAGTTTGTATTTTTTCTCCTTCGCCAATATGAACATATCTTTTTATAGCATGTGCAATCTAATAAACAAAAAATATCTAATTAATTTTTGTTTAGTTTACCTGAGCGTGATGGGAATCAATTCTCCAGGTTCAAGAAAATACCAATCACGAATTTTAATATACCAGTTAGCAATAATGGCAACTAATTCAGAGTTATAATAGTGAGGAGCACCATTATCTGATAATATTTCAATCCGAATCAAATGATAAAATAGTAAACCAAGCGTCTTGCTTGGTATCAATACTCCAATAATCGAATGTTTAAATATTGAGTTGATCAGAAGTATCACATTTTGTAAATACTAAAATCATATGCAATGCTTTCCAAAGAACTGTTCTTTAGTCTCCCTTGCACTCTTAGGTAAAATACATATCTTATAATCACACACAAAAATTGCTCTATCATTATCTAACTTTGCCAGTCTAGCTTTAAATTGACTATTCAGATATACTTTTCTTGCTTGATGCATCAAAAAATAATGTAGTTTTTCCTTGCATTCTTCAATCATTGAACGGTATTCTTCAAAATTGGTTACAAGATACTGGATGAGTACAAATAGCTGATCACGTGCAATACATCAGTTCGTGGCATTTCTAAAGCAAGCAATGATTGATTATGTTCACATGGATTGTTGTACCATTCCATTTATGGTAAGCTCTTCTTCAAACTCTTCTTAAGTAAACACGTAATTTTTCCAATTCTGTAATTAATTTATTCTGTAAATAATACGGTTTTAAACAAAAATTTTCAATTTCAAAAATATAAGGTATATGTGTACAACTTACCTTTTCTCTTTGATTAGTAATATTTAATCAGATTAGACTAGTTAATATATCAAAAACTTCATAGAAATATTCATTACAAATACTGCATAGACACCTAATTCACTACAATAAACATATTGAACATTCACCAATCATGCCATAAATGATATCTGTTTAATTCCATCTGGGTAAGTTGCCTCAAACTTTTTCCAAAATGCTTCTTTATTGTCTTTCAAATACAGAATTAGAAGATTAGTTTTTGCTTGAACTTTATATGAGCTCATTAGAAACATTATCTTTATCTGCAAAAAAAGCTTCAAGTTCCTGATCTTTTACTTCAAATATCATGCACATGATTTTGATCGAAATTCGCAAATGAATCCTATATTATCGTAGTATAAATTGGTACATTTCTCAGAAAAAAGATAAAGAGATATCAAGACATTGAGGATATTTTTCTTCCGTGAGGGCTAATCGAAATAAAGAATAACTTTTTTCTTCCTTCCATAGATCAAAGATCAAAGAAGGGCAGAATTCACTTGTATTATAAAAACAAGCTGGACCGGAGGCAGTTTTTTTTGTATAGGCAAAAATGGTTTCATCTTAAATCTAACTGTAGATGATACCAATTATGTAATTGCTGAAGTTTTAAAAAGAGCAGGTTCCCACCTCCCTTGAAGCATTAGCTTCTGCGGGAGATAAGCCAACTGTTTTAGTGAAAGAGGTTATGTTAAGGAAATAATGGAAAGCTTTCACTCACAAAGATCTTTGATCGAGGGAGCATAATACTACGATACATTCTACTGCGCCCTAGTGAAATGTATCTGTATATCTGCCCACATCGGGCTTTTTTAAAACGTGTGTGTATGTTTTATAAATGATATGGAGGATGTAAATAATACATTAAATTTTCTATACATGACTGCGCTATAGTAAAACAATGTCAACCCCAATATGTGATTGTGATGGATAATAAGCCACTGTTATTATTTCATTAATCACTGCAATCTACTCGTCTAATCATTATATACCTAAATATTTTTTTTTATAAAAATAGCCTTTCTACAAAAGATCCTCACCATGGAAAAATATGTCGTCTATTCAATGGACTGAAGCTTAGGTCCACCTCTTTATTGATGAATGCAAACAACGAAATGTTGAATACCATGACCTTCCAAAAAAACAGAGAAAAACATTTTGGGTAGATATTGCCAGGAGACTATAGTGTAATGGAAAATTCTTGAATTTTACGAAGGCTTATTACAGTTATTTGAATGATGTAATATCCTCATTAAACTACATGGGTTTACATTTAAATTTTCTTTTATTATACCATACCTTAAAGTTAAAAATAATAATGTAGGTACACTATTTTTATTAGAATACAAAACTTACACCAGGATCATTCAATAATTTCTTGGTATATTGGATTATTCTAGCAGAATTATTAATAGAGGCGCAAGTTTGATAGGCCAGGTATTTATCCCACTCGCTCTGTAACTGAGGCGCTTCGATACCCTTTATTCTCTGGCTTGAGAAGATGAGATTTCGTGATATTAACTTGTCTATTGTATATTTTTCTAGTGTCAGATTTTGAGCTTGTTCATAAAAGAAATAAATCAAGATCACGACCACATACACCTACAACATCTCCTATAGGATCTCTTCTGAATTCACCTGCTGCATCATCAGTGAGTTCGTCAGTGATGATTCTTCACCTGTAGCTCCAACTAGTTGAACATCTTCATCATCATCAAATACCTTTAAATCAATATAACAATTAATTATATAACTCATCTTCTCGAAGCCAGATCTATAATCGAAGAATTCATATAGAAGGATTTTTGCATATTAGGTAGAGCGTAGTGCGAAGTAAAAAAATAATCTTTTTATGATGTATAGTGCTAGAAGAAATATGAAATTTATATGTAACAAAACTTTGAAAATGATAGAAAAAAAGTATTGTTAGCTTTGAAAGATATTGAGTTTGTAGAGTTAGGCTAATTAATATTGAAATAATCAATGGATTATAATTGTTTTATTTTAATAAATTTTTTCAATTTTTTTAATTTCATTATTTTAAAATAGAATATTATTTAAGCTTTATTTAACCCATTACGCCTGGTAATATGCGCCAGCACTAACACATATTACATAACGCACCTGAATTAGCGCTCATTTTGTTTGGGTAATGCGGCAAATGCGCACAGGTATTAGCGCATATTACGTGTTCTTTAATGTGCCAAAATTGCACATATTGGGCCAGAATTAAACTATGCACTTGATACATAAATCATAAGGTTATAACCTTTGATAATCACCTGAATGGGATGTTTTTTGTGTATTGGTTGCTATCTCTGGCAACAGACAGGTCTCATTATATAAAATCGAATATACTAGAAAATCTTCAGTTGTTTATTACTTTTATTGATAGTAGAAGAATTTATTAAACCATAAATTTATAAATCTTGATATATTAATAACATACTTTTTCTTACTCAACTTCCTTAACAAGTTTTACAGCTAATTAAAAAGATATAGATATATCACCTATTCTAAGCTTTTTTTGGCCAAAAAATAAGATTCAATTCTTCAATTAGATCATCAATATTTTTTGCTAAAATATAATCTAGTTTAAATGGCTTTTTTATAAGTTTCTCCTCGTTAAGTTAAAGAAAATAATAACTGGATATTTTTTCAAATTTCATTATTTTGACTTCTCCAATATTTAAAAAATCTCTTAAAAGATTAATAATGTTTTTAAACCTCGAATCGTTTGGTTGAGATATTAGTTAAAATTCCAGTTGAGATATTTCTGGTTGAGATATCAGTTGAGATGTTGGTTTAAATTCCAGTTGAGATGTCAGTTGAGATTCCAATTGAGATGCTGGTTGAGATGTCAGCTGAGTTCGAGGTTCATCATTCTAGAACAAGATAAAAATAGCGATAAATAAAATGTAAATCATACCAATGAAAATTTAATAGTATGTTACCTGAATCTTGTATATAGTATAATTGTCACTTTCAGATTTTTTTGATGGAAAAATTCAATTTCAATTGTTTTAAATTAAGATTATTATCAAATGTGAAGGTCTGTTCTTGAACACGTTGATAAAATAATCCAGCATCAGTCTCAGTTTTGAAATGTACATATCCATAAGTTTCGCTCATGCACTTTAAAATATAATAAATTTAATAAATTTCTGTTTGTACAATATCTGATATGAGATTTTTAATTGTATTACTACTAACATCAACCAGATTTCTTCCTTTGATAAAACAGATTGTGGTATGAACAATAAATAATCTTTCATTTCTTTGGTTCTAAAGAGATAAAAATATAAGTGTAAGAACATGAAACGTGAATGTGAACATGAAATGTGAAATGTGAAATGTGAATGTGAATGTGAATATGAATATGAACGTAAAATGTGAATGTGAACGTGAATGTGAATATGAACATGAACGTGAAATGTGAATGTGAATGTGAATATATGTGAAATGTGTACTTCCATGAATGTTCATTTCCATGACTGTTATGAAGGGAGATACATAACCGATTCCTCCTCCAGAACCAGTAGACCTTCATCATAGAAACTTTCAAGGTTTCCACAAATAAAGAGCAACGTGAATATGGACGTGGATGTGGATATAAAGGTAAAATATTCTTCACTTACTTGATTCCATTGTTAAGACATCTGAAATAAAACGAATTTTTTTTTACTGCTGAGAAAGACCAAAAAGATAAAAAAGAGTTATTTGGGAAAAAGTAGGAAAGTGGGAATATTTATATTTAGTTTATAAATAGTTGAAAATTTATCATTATGAAAAATAATAGTAAAAATAGGGAAGTGGCGCATTATAGATTACATCATTGCACGTTTACTTTATGTGATATATAGATTACATCATTGCGAGTTTACTTTATGATGTTCTGATTCATATTTTCGTGTTTGGGAAAGATTCTTATTAATATTAGTAAAGATCACAATCTCCGAAATCTACAGTATATGAGTTAGTTAACTTTGCATAGAGATCACTATGCTAAAAGAAAATTTTCCCTATTTCTGAAATTCACTTTTATAGATTAGCTATTTTGATTTTGGTGAAGATTTAATCGATACAAGAAATTAAAACCCATCCACAACAAAGATGAATCTCAGGCTTTGGTTAAAGATTCCGTGAAGTATCAAAACGTTACATAATGGGTATATATATATAACACAATATCTGTAATATGAAATAAAGCGCTACAGAAATCTTTATATATTCCTCTAACACTCAATAAATTTTTTTCTTCGCTCTAGCACAAAGAAATGAATCAGTTATACTTAATGTATAATCTTGTTAACATCACTATAAGTCAATAAAACTGCTATTAGATAATCGCTAAATCGCTATAAATAGTTGAAAAGTAATTTATCGAGATGCATCACCACCCTGTCACGTGATTATATATAATAATTTGTCACCCCCCTTAGTATGTATGATAGAATTTTTCAATGTTGATTACTTGACTTTTGATTTATTTGTTTGGTATTAATGCATTACACTATACTTTTTTCTTGTAACCTGTACTCGTTACTACTTGTTGCACCTTCGCTTAATTAGAAATAAAAATAATAAATCATCACAATTAACCAATTTAACAGGTTAGAGAATATGTTTATTCATTACATATCATTTTGAAAATTGATACGAGAGGACATAATTAAATAATAGATTAATAAGTTGAAAGATAAAGCGAATTGTTAAAAAAAAAGTCCAAATTACAGAAAATACAGCAGGTCAACATAAAAATTTTTATATGAAACACGAAAAACAGAATCAACTTAGCTAAGGTCGTGATAATCAACTCATTTCATCAATAAATGGAACTGTAGAATTTACTAAAGTATTTTAGGAAATCTTTTATACATAGATATCCATAAAAAATGATGTGTACAGTACTTGGTTGTTAATTTATATTGCTACGCCTGATATTATTATTTAAATAATTATGACTCACTATGGATTGTGATTGTAGTCTCTATCTAGTTGAAACAACAATATTCACAATGTACTTTTTTTACTCACAAAATCACAAAAATCGTGTTTACATGTCAGTTTGGCGTGTATTGTATAAAAAATTTTTTAGTGCAACTCTAATACTTATAAAAAGAGACGTTGTTTCGAACTTCTCTCAATTCCACAAATATTTTATTTAAAAAAATGTTTTTTTTACATCTCTAGAACTATTTATCATTATCATTACCATCAAAAATTATAATTTATACAAAACATTAACTACTGGAATTATACTAAAAAGCTTAAAAAAATACTTATCCAACGAAGAAAATGCTTCCTGCTTGAATAAACGAAGAAAAAATTTTCTATTATTGAATACAATTTTTTTTTTTTTTGATTTTAAGGTAAGGTGGACGACTATGATGTTCGTCGGTTACTTAGCGTTTATCGTTGGGGTTATCGTGGGAGACGAGTAGGTACCAACTGTGGGCACTGAGTATGTTCAANGTACTGCGCATACGGCAATCATATGATGACGTACATCTTATCCTTCCGAGGGGGTCTTTTGGTAGTGGCTGGGAAACACGTCGAAAATCTCTCATTGTAATTTTGACGATTGCTA
>QKYT01000040.1:202787-222698 GCA_003550305.1 Glomus cerebriforme | reverse complement strand
AATGCCCTTTTATTAAACATGAATCATAGACGAATTTTACGTGTCGTGCAAAATATCAATGTTTAATTAAAGGTGAGTCATAGACCAGCATCGAGAAAAAAAAAATACAAGCAGACGAGGGGTATAATTAATAAGCTTCAAATAAAGGATCAGGAGCATCAGGAGCATCTACGGACACATCTTAACAGGAAATCAAAATAAATTATATTTTAGTATTATAATCAATCAATTCGACAGTTAAACTGAATTGAACTGAAAATCGGCTTATGCTATATTATCTTTGATTACTTTAAACTTACATCTGGATTTATATAATTATAATAATTAGTTCTGTTTAAAGTTAACTTTAATAAAAAAAATATCTAATAAAAAAAGTTTGATTTATAAACATAGGAAACTAGAAGTTCTTTTTAAAATAATCTTGGGAATAAAATTGTAATTTAAATATATTTTCCAGCTGCTCCATGAAATTTGATCTTTAAGGCGCAGCATCTTGAATTTTATGACTGTATCAGTATTTCATTGGTTAATAACGTTCAAACTATCGTTTAAAAAAAATTGATTCATTTTTAAGATAAAACTAGCGGTTAACAGATGAACCGTTCCAATAACCAGAACTGGTTGTTCACATAATATTTAATTGTGATATTAAAAATGTTCTGAAAAAATGGGATTATAAAAAATTATGCCTGTATACAAATTTCGGGGTCCTATTGTAGCCATTCAATAAATTTAATAAAATACAGTATACATCAAAAATATTTCTTTGATATTGTATGTGTAATTTTTAAAGATGTTCTCTAAAAGTCTAAAACAGACTTATTTATTAGCCAAAATTTAAAAGTTTAGTTATTACATAATAATTCAACTTCATTCGATTTTGCCACTATACGAAAAAAAAATAACCAAATCAAATTTTTTAATCATTAAACAATGAATTTCAAATCTGTAACACAATAAAATAAGCGCACAATGACAATTTCATGATTTAGTAATTTTTAATGTTGATGAATCTCGCATTTTCAATGTCGATGTAATAATATTTAACGAATCTGTAAAGAAAGCGATGGGCAAGAAGCAAAATAATAGGTGTATGAAGTATGTGTTGGGATCACAAAAAGATTTATAGTTTAAATATTAATCAGTAATTCTTATTTCTCTATTACAGACATTTTATCTGAGTTATTAGAAGAGCTTTATCTGCTCCTTTGCAAAATTAAAAATCATCCAAGTTCACAAGAAGTTTAGACATTAGATTCTTTTTTAAACAAAATTTTCATTACAATAACAGTGATAACTAAGAATGTTCATCATGTGAAATTGAGCCAATAACGGATTGTTTATCTCTCTCATATATCACTTAAGTGCACACAGTGATGATCTTGATATTAAGGATAATACAATAAAATCACACTGTTTTTTTGGTTATAACAAAAAACAATACCACACCCACAATGAATGGCTGCGGTCTAATAAAAAAGTTTTTATATCAGTTAATTTTTATTTTATGATTATAATTTAACGTCCTAAAATTTTGAGGTAAATTATAAGAAAATACTTAAACTTTGCAATCACTTTCTTAATACAGTCACATTTAATCGTCATGTAAATAAAAAAAAAAAATAAAATAAAAAAAAAACTTTTTTTGTCATGCGTTTACGTATGACAAATAAATTGCCGGGAATTTATATGATTTAATCGTATATAAAGCAGCGAGCGCGAATTATTCGATACTGAATTATAGCAAATCTTTATTCTCACTTCGTATAATTTAGTATATAATTTATTCCATCCTTTTGCTTATGAGCAATAATTTTTAAAATCTTTCGTGATCATCTTTGGCGAAACCATTTTATCTTTTTATTTTAAAGAATACATTTATTGTGTATTTGATCTTGTACCATATTTAAACTTCTCAAGAAACATGAATAGTAATTCTTTAGAAAAACAATTAGTAATTGAACCTGTTTTGAGTGAGTTTGGATTATTTCATCAACCGCCCAATGATAATAATATTTATCATGTAACGTTACAACAAATTTCGGAAAATGTTGTTTTAGAAGATTTTTACGATTACGAATTCTTTTACCAAAATTCAAATACGATTTACTATGTAAAATGCAAATTATTATCACATTCTTTGATCGTAAATTTATTAAATAAGGAGATTTATGGGGAAGATTTTGATAAAAATGATTTAAGATGCAAATATATATTAACTTTGGATCAAAAATTAAATCTCGAATCAAGCTTGAAGGAAGCTCTTCCTTTTGTACAAGATCAAATTTTAAAAAGGTTAGTGTAAAATTATAACACAAAAAAAAACAAAAAAAGCTTTATCTGAAACTCAAAATTATATCATTCTTTGATTCTTCCAGTGATCTTCGCATCGAGGCTTCCGATATGAATATAAATTCTTCAGATTCAACTCAGGCGATGACAATTAATTCTATACAAAATTATCAGCCAACACAAAGATTGTTTTATTATCAACAACCAAATGATGATAATTTTTATCATATAACCTATAAAATGATTTTAAAAGATTATCTTCAAACATACGATGATGATTACGATTACGAGTTCTTTCATCATAGTTCGATTGCAAGATATCACGTTACCTGTAAATCATTGTCACATTCTTCGATCATAAACAAATTGAATAAGATAATTTATGGAAAAGATTTTTTGAATGAAAACAAATGTGTATTATTAACTTCGCAACAAAAATTTAACCTCGAATTAAATCTTAAACAGATTCTTCCTTTATACTACGTTCATGATGAAAGCAGTATGGCACAAATAGTTTCAATGGTCGGACAAAACCGGTTACACAATGCCATGCAATGAAAATGGGAGCAAAATAACTCGTTTTAATAATGTTCAAATTAAGTTAAAATTGGATTTACGTTAAAGCTTTATTTCGAATACAATGTAATTAGGATTATATTAATCAGAATATATTAATCAGAATAATCTTCGTTAGTTTCAATGGTAATTATTTGTTATCTGAGAAAGTTAAATAGATTGAAAATTTGAATGTATCTGGTATAATAAACAAGAAATAATAAAATAAATAATAAGTGTTTTTTAAAATCATAGAGAATGCAACGGGCTCGAAACACGGACCACGTATTATATGTACAGTAAATAAACGTATTGGGTCCCTTACCCATTATATAGCTAGGATGGCACATGATTTAAAACAGTGTTTTAAACCGTTCAGTTTTTTTTGTTTAAAACAGATCGGCAATTCGGCATGATCATCATCAAAATTCTTGTTTTGATTTAACTTAACAATTATGTCTTATGGAAGAGACCATTAGAAGATGTACCATATCTTGAAAAGGTTTATACATTTGAACAAGCAGCACATATAAGAATTATTAAAATTATTAAAATGAAATTAATTAATAATTTCTAATATAATTTATTTTTATGAAAGATTCGTGGAGTAATACAGAAATATATTGTTAAAACGGATGAATTTTCTGGAACATTACTTTGGGTATCTGTTTAATATTCAAATCCGATTAGTTTGAGGAAATCAAACTTTACAAATAAATTTTCTATTTTGGTTGAACTTGCCTGCCAGGTCCTTTCAATTCTAACTTCTGCTTTGCTGGACGTTTCAACTTTGGATTTATTCATAATAAACTTCGTGAAAATTAAATCAAAATTCATTATTTTTATTTGTAATTATGTAATATATTTATAATAAAAAAATAAATCTTGATGTTTTAAAACGTTTTTTGCCATCCCTAAATAATGTTGGTGCGAAAATTTGGAAATTCAGCATTTCTACATATGCCATAAATAATCCCGTAACTGAAATAAAAACCGTAAATTGTAAAATCAATAAAGCAGTTATGTAATTTAGGTCTGTAGTTTAATGTAATGCCGTAATTAAATGTAACGATATTAAATTCAACAATAAAAAGGTTAAAAGTTAAATTTTAATGATATAAATTACAAAAATTACATGATGGCTATGTTGTAGCCCAAATGTGATTTTGTTCCGAACATGATTTGGGATATTCCCAAATCGGAATTATCGATTTGGAATATCCATGTCCGAAATGAAATTGTATCCCATACCCAACTTGGGATATCCCAAATCAGATCTGGAGCATGGTCAGGTTTGGTACACCCAATGCCCTAAATTCAACCATATTCCAAATCCATCTGAGTAAATTTGGGACAAGTTCAGGTTTGGAACATGTAATATCAAACCTGACTATAATCTAGATGGATTTGGGATATGATTAGATTTGGGTATCATATGTCCTAAACCTGACCATGATCCAAATTTACCTAGATGAATTTGGGATATTCCAAATCTGATCTGGAACATAGTTAAGTTTGAGTATCCTATACCCCAAACTTAATTATGAATATTGAATGTTTCAAATCTTCAAATTAAATGCTCCAAATATGACCATGTTTTTAATTTCTGGAATATGGTCAGGTTTGGAATACATGATACTATGTCCCAAACTAACATATAAATATTTGAAACATGGTCAGGTTTGGGGTATTATGTCCAGAACCTGACCATGATTCAAACCTGCCTATGTTAATTTGAAACATGGTTGAGTTTAGAGTATCAGGTGTACCAAACTTGGACATATCCCAGATCTAATTTGGAATATCCCAAGTTGGACTTGGAACATGATTTCAATTTTGGACATGAGGTATCCCAAATCATGTTCGGAACAAAATCATGTTTGGGCTACAACAGCTACATTACATTACGATTTACAACATTACAGAATTACAGCTTTTATTTACGATTTTCATTACGGCGATGGCATAGCTGTTTATAACTTCATCAGCACTTTACTTTTTCTTTTTAAAAAAAATATTTAAAGTTTTTAAGCTATATATACTTGAACAGTAACTTATATAACTAAACATTTTTTTACATTAACACATAACAAACGCATTTTGTGTATAACAGAATAATTTTATCATTTTAATCAAAATAAACCAGCTTTTATCGAATTTGTTCAATTGATATGGTTCTTTTCACAAAGCTATTATAGGGATTGAATCGATTCCCATAATTAGAATCGATTTTAGAATCGATTAATCGCGATTAATCGTTTCTCAAGTTTCGATTCTAAAATTCGATTTTCGATTTCGATTAATCATTTCTAATCGATTTAATATGTCAAAAAATTATTAATCCATTGTCAAATTTTTTAATAATTTATATAGTTTTATGCTTTTGTATTAATAATAACAGACTTAGCTAAATTCTAAGGTGTTTATTATATTTCATAAATATCTGTCAAAAAATCATGATAATTAATGATTTTTGGCATCAGAAAAAAATTAATATCGCGCTTACTGCGCCACGATAGTATGGATTCGATTTCTTTATTCATTAATCGATAAAATCGATTCATCATAGACTACTCATTTTTTATAATGGTACTAAAATAACATTTAATAAATCCAATTATTCGAATGCAAATTCCATAATAAGCTCAAAATTTTCTTTAATAAATTACTTTTTTCACTATTTTACATTTAACAATTTACAAAACAATGTAATTTATTACACTGAATTATATGATTATATAATAGTGTCTTTAATTTATTCAATTTTAATTATCACAGTTTACAATATTTAGTTTTTTCGATCATTTTTGGCATGTTAAAAAAAAATTAAAAAAAATTCTTTAGATAGTTTAATGAAGAAAATTTTTAATTATCAAAAAGTAGTCATAGTTTTTGGTAAAAGTTTTATTTTTCCCAATAACCAATCAAAATTTTGAGCCAATCATTTAAGAAAGAGGTATCACCAACTAAATTTCACCCACGTGAAATTTGGCCGGAGTTATGCACTGTGACAATTTAAAAGATTTCAGGACAAATATTTTACTATGATCACGTGAGGTTAAAAATTGTTGTCCCCGTCCCCACAAGGTTTTTGTATAAAAGTATAAAATAAATGAATTTGTCACAATTATACATACCACACCGTGTTTGCACCCCGTAGGTTACAAATTGTCATCTAATTTTAATTTAATTAATTACTTTATTTAGCACATCATCAATTTTGCTTTAATAAATTATTATCGAGCGTTTTATTCTGTATTGGAACATGACATATATGATCATATCCCATTTAGTAACACTTTTGCACAGATATCACTTTCTGCCGATTATTTCCGAGAAGATATGATCGACATATATCACTGATTGGGCAAAAGTGACTCAGAGAAATCGTACTATATTTGCACATTGGGATTGTACGATAACATGAAACTTACTTCTGCATTTACCTCTTTCATATTTGCACATTTGGGGATTGTACGATAACATGAAATTTTACTCCTGCATTTACACCTCTTTCATGTTTGCATATTTGGAGAGATTGTACGATTATATGAAAGTTTTATCCTGAATTTACCTCTTTATTTGCATATTTTGGGATTGTACGATAACATCTCCTGCATTTACCTCCTTTAATATTTACATATTTGGAATTGTATGATAACATGAAACTTACTTCTGCATTTACCCCTTTCATATTTGCATACTTGGAGAGATTATACGATAATATCCTGATTATCCTCTTTCATATTTGTATATTTTGGGATTGTACGATAACATCTCCTGCATTCACCTCCTTTAATATTTACATACTGTATTTGGGATTGTACTATATCATGAAACTTACTCCTGCATTTACCTCTTTCATATTTGGGAATTGTATGGTAATGTTGTAGCCCAAATCGACTTATGTCCCAAATCAACCCATTGACCTAAATTAGGAAAGTATCGTTAGTACTGTCTTAAGGCATTATTGTAATGGGCCGATGATTTAGGCCGATGGGTTGATTTGGGACATGGTAAAGTTTGGACTACAACAGTAACATCTTTTTGTTCCACATTTTTTATTTTCTAGAATTCGTGTTAAACATCATTTCATGTGACTTTTTTTTGGAGTCTTGGTCACGGGACATTCCATATTGGAATATCATTTCTTCGAAGAATGTGGGTTTTAACGATATCCCTATAAACAAATTTTCAGAAAAATGATCACATTTCAGAATAGAAACCAGAAAAATGATCATTTATTGGAGTTGTTTCTGGAAATTTTTTTATAGGGCATGTGAGAAATATATTTGACAAAAAGATTCGCAGTTCTTGTATATAATATATCTAACGAGAACTTACAGTGCTTTGTTTGATTCTTCGTATCCTCAATTCTCCATATGCCCTTCTCAAAATACGACGGTAAATAACTTTTTCAAGGAACCAGACATTCTAAATAGATAAATTTTAATAAAAAGAAGAACCATTAAAAAATTTAATAAAAAGAAGAACCATTAAATGATTTAGTAAAAAGAAGAACCATTAAAAAATTTGCGAAAAGAAGAACCATTAAAGATTTAGCAAAAAGAGGAACTTGGTTTACGTAATAAAAAGAAAATAATAATGATAATAATGGAAATATGATTTATTGCAGAATACCGACAATAATCCTCCTATTTAACAGAAATGCCAGATTTATTTAAAACGTGTAAAAGAACGTAAATAAGTTAAAGCAAATTTAACAACTACTGTGGAATACTTGATTATTGAATCAATTATTTTCAAAGGGTATTTAGTATCGAACATAAATTTTTTGAAGTATTTATATGTTAACTTTTGATCAACTAACCATTTATGGTGATTACAGTATATGCATCAATCTGATATTTATGGTTGGTAAAGATAAAAAAAGTAACTGCATGACGCACATGATTATATAATTATACGTTTAGATTAGCATGTATAAATAGTTTTTAAATTGTGCGGATCTGTGCCTGATCTATACTTAAAAGTTAAGATCTTTTGATTGGCAAATTTATCTTTATACTTAAAAGTTAAGACATTTTGATGATTGACATTTTGTTTAATAACATAAATTGTAAACATAATTTGATATATATTTATTTATTTATTTTGCTTGGCATTAATATCAAATAAAAATTTTAAGATACCTATTGATAACATATAGGATCTAATTTTCCTGAATATAAATCAGGATGTTTTTTTTGTGTCACAGCTTACATTTTTATGTACATGATTTACTATATTACTTTAAGCTCATTGATCCCGGCGCAGCGCGACGGGTTATGCTAGTTATTTACTAAAAAAGAACAACCATAATTTTAAGAATAGATATATGCCGAAAGCTGAAATATTTCAGCACATAGCCGAAAGGTTTCGATTCCCAACTATAAAGAAGAACCTTTAAATAATTGATTGATTTAATAAAAGAACCATTAAATAATTGGTTTATGTAGTAAAAATAAGAGCCATTAAATTAATTAGTTTACGTAATAAAAAGAAAAACCATTAAATAATTGGTTGATTTATTAAAATGAAGAACCATTAAACAATTGACTAGCAAATTACTTCTTGTATTTTTGTGGTAGTAATTGTTGAATTTTTTTTTTTTAATATTTTAAATTTAGTCACAGGTCACCTGACAAAATTTCGGCTTATCGGTGTTTATGTAATTTTGCTCAGAACTATAATTTTGGCCAGAATTACAGCAATAGACTTTCGGCACCAATCAATTTCTTGTGAAACTGCAGTACAAATAACAAAAAAATTAAACACGATACAATTTTGTGATGTCAAAGTTCATAAATATATAACTACGATTTTTTGCGGAAATTATATATAATTTTATATGACGACAAGCTGGGGTGGTAGATATACTAACTATTAAAATTAGCTTTTATAATAAACTTCCTATTTAAATTTGATATTTTTTAAACTTTCACAACTTTGGATTCTTCTCAGAATTTTCATTCTGAATTCTGCAAGAACATTCTAAATCACCGTCTCTTTCATGAAATAATTAGGTTTTTTTTAAAAAGAACTGCGATAAGCATATAGTAAGCTTTCTAATACTTCTCTATAGGAAAAATTTTTTTTTTTATTGAGAAATTTTAAAAAAGCGTTCTATTTCCATTTTTTTCAAGTTATTGCGTGTATCTGTTTGTGTTTTTAGTATTACTTAAAAGTTAATAAAAATGATTTCTCGAACTTTAAAGATTTCAGATTTCTTATTGAGTGAATGGCTATCACAAAACAAGCCCACCATTTGAAAAGAGCACGTGAAATACATGTTCAAAATTCAATACGATTTAATTTTGTAATTAAAAATAAGCATAGTAAAAAAAAAAATCCACTATAAGGACTATACATATGTTTGATTTAATTAGTATATCTACCACCCCAACGACAAGCCGACAAATGCCGACTGAAATTTTGTCAGGTGTCCCGTGACTAGCTGTAATGACCGTGACCATTGCCACCCCTAATTACATTACCCGCCAGATTTATTTTCATATATATAAATAATTCTGTTATTATAAAATTGAACAGTCAGGATGTGATTCCATATGACAAATTTCTATACCCTAATCCCTTACTCTAATATAACTAACCGGCAAATAAATCGTTAATTTCATGACCATATAGGTAGTCTGAATTACAAAGTTTTCTTGTTTTTTTTTATCACTAATCAAAAAACCACGGCGACAAAGTTGATTATAATAAAATTTAGTTGAATCAAATTTTTTAGGCGTAAAACTGACATAAACGATGACGAAAATTTGTATGGGTGATAATCATGAGAAATTATTTAGTTTCTTCATGCCGCGATTTGTTGTATTTTAATAACATTCTATTCCAATAAAATTTGTAATTTATCGAATTCGAATATATTTTTTTATAAAGTATAAATGATTAAATTTATTAAATAAAATGGTAATCAGTTTATATTAAAAAAAAATTTACAAACGCATGTGCTTGAGTAAAATTATTTGTGCCACACTAATAAGATAAAAGCTAAACTATTTATATTAATACTGATAAATACTTTAAACTTAAATTTAGAACCCAATAAATTGAAAAAATATAATCACGGAAATAATTTTTTTTGTCATACTATAACTTGTTTAAAAATTTTCAATAATAAGTGATTTCATATACTGTAAATGACTAAACTTAAAAACAGAAATTATATCATTATTATTTACATCATCACAATGGAATAAAGTTCCCATTGTCCTATTGATTCAATAAACTTCTTTTTTCTTTCTGTATTGTATCTTTCTTTTTTACGAATCTTCTTCATATAATATTATATACTTCTTCCTATTCAACTTCACAGATCTTTTAATCTACTGCTTAATTATTGTCCGTTCTTTTTATTTTTTCAACCAACTTTTTTTGCTTCAATCTTTCTTTTTTTCCTTTTTTTTTAGTGTTGATACAAATAATTAAGAAAAAAGAATTAATAATTATTAGAAGTTATAATTGGTGATTTTAAAGAAGAATTCAGAATAATTGGCACAGCAATTACATCGCTAAATTTTCAAGTAGTCCGGCAACTATTATGTCCATTAACTATTCATTAACAGACCCTCTGCAGGTTAGACGTACGTAATGGACGTTGACTGGAGGTAATACTGAGAAAAAAAAAAATTTTCTAATAAATAAATAAATATATTTATTTTTTTGCTTACATTAGGAATCAAACTAAATATGTCTTCCTAATAATATACACTTATAATCATTTCACAATCCAATCACTAAACTATTTTGATTCATTTTATATTTATTTAACTAATAAAAAACAAAATAATTTTTTTTTTTAAAAAAAAGTTAAGTATAGCTAGCAAGTTGCTTTTTTCTTTTATTTTTTTTAAAAAATTATGAAATATACTATATTGATCAATTGTATTGTTACTGTAATCATTAAAATTGTATTTACTAATTAAATTTACAGTATACTGTAAAATTTAAAATTTCGTAATTATTTTAAAGTATTATAAAACTGATTAAACATTTCTTTCAAGATAATCAATTAAGTTTCATGGACGTCTTTTAAAATACGATTTGATTTTGTTAGCCAATAATCTTCAACATGTGGTATTTCAAAAAGTTCTACAACTTTTTCTAATTCCTTAAGTCGTTCAATCCAGTGAGGAAATTTTGAAATGTGATCAAAAGTTTATACAAATAATTTTCCATTAAATCAAGCTCCGCATTAACATTTGTAGTATTTTTCCAACAAAGACGCATCTGAACGTTTAAGTTTATTCCCATTACTCAAGTTAGATTCATTTGAATCAATTTTGTTGTTCAAATTAAGTGGATATTCTTGAAATATCAAAATGTATATCATCACTTCTATGACGTGAATGTTATTTGAATATTGAAAATAATTTCACCAATGTCCATATCATTGTCTTTATAATATACAGTAGATAGTTCTCATAGTGAATAAATTTGTCATTATGTTGGAATATTTCATTCTTTCATTGTATGGTATGAGAGTTTTATTTGTACTTTCAAATGCTCCTCTCTTGTTGTCATCGTTGGCTTTACTATAATAAATATATACATGTAGAATCTCCAATCTTGTCTTTTTTTTTGGAATCTTCTAAAAAAAATGAATGTCCTTTGCCCATATCTAATAAAAATGCATTATGAAAGTACTGTAATCGATGAAAGAATTGTTTAAAATTTCATTCATAGTATATTGATAGTGTATCACCTTTTGTCCAAATAAGAAAGAAATTTTAGCTTTCCATTAATAACATACAAAAGATTGTAAAAGTTATTTGATTACAAATATTTACACCTTTACACCAGTACTTGCGGAATTTTTGAATAAGATGGCGATAAAGGCAGCAATTGAACAATGGATGGAACTGGCCCATTAGGTGGTCTATTTCTGCTATGTAACAGTAAAATTCGATATATCGGAATAGTCCGTTTCATTGGTGAAATGTTTCAAAATTTCATTAAATCAAGAGTTCCAGACTTCCAGTATATCAAGGAGTAGATTTATTATAAATATGTTCTGGACCCCAATTCCATTATATCGAGATGTCCGGTATATCGAATCTCGTCAATAAATTATTTTCTGTTAAAGTTGTCGTGTTTGCAACTGGACCATTCAAAAATCATCGGGATGTCTATATTTAGCAAATATCCATCAGAATAATACTTTAATTAACAACATTAAATATTCATTACCAAAGCCAACCTCAATGTACTCTCACATTAAAATAAATTCATGAGGATCGACGCAATATTTTTTAAACGCGTCTGCCGATCATTTGTGATACTGTAAAATAAATTCCGGTTAACCCGGTTAACCCGCCATAAACAAAATGATTTAAATTAATTTCAGCCAAATCTGATTTTAATTTTAATTTTGGCTAATTCCTTACCTCAACATTAATAAAGAGAAATTTTAAAATAAATTTTTAAATGATTTATTTTGGCGATAAAAATAATATAACATTTATTTTAGATTTCGTGAATCGTGATGTAACGTAGAAATTGATTAGAATCTTTATTATAAATCGTATTATACAGTAAAGAATGAATTATTGAAACGTCACATGATTACTATGGAGGTTCAATTTTATTTTTTGAATTTATTTAGAAGTGTTAAAATAATTTTCAAAAAGCAAATAATTCTTAATTTTGTTATTTCATTATTTATTATTTATGATTTTTTTTTAAAAAAAAATTTTAATTCCGAAGATTTGATTTACTCAATTGATTTCAATATAAAGAATCGAGCCAATATAAATAAAAAAAATTTTTTTAGTAAGTAGTACAATGACTTCTGATCACTATATAGATAGACGCGGGCAAGTTTTAAAATTTTCAAAAAAAAAAAAAAAAATATTTATATATTAATATTAAATAAAATTTTCTCACTTCGCATTTAAAAATTTCCTTCGTTGATTAACACGATTATCTTTGGCCGGCTCATATAATTTGTTACGTCAAACTGTCATTTAAATAAATAAATTCATAATGTTTCAAAAAATGAATACCGTTTATATTGCACCATACAATTTAAACTTGACAACAACTCAAGCGATAGCGACGCAAAACTCTCAATCAACGCAACAAGTTTTTAACGAATTTAGATTTTTTTATCAACCACCGGATGATAACAATTTTTATCATGTAACATGTAAAGTTTTACATAATTATGTTCAAAATCCGGAAACCTGGGAGGATGATTACGATTGTGAGTTCCTTTACCAGAGCTCAAATGCAAAATACCGTGTTACATGCAAATTATTATCGCACTCGTTGGTCATAAATATATTGAATAAAGAATTTTATGAAAGGGATTTTGACATAAACGACTTGAAACGTAAATATATATTAACTTGGCATCAAAAATATAATCTCGAACTAAGCTTGAAGCAGGCTCTTCCTTTTCTACAAGATCAAATTTTAAAAAGGTTCGTGTTATTCTTACGAAATTTTAAAAAACGAAAAGAACTTGCATTAACAAATTTTAAATTTATTTAACACAATTCATATTTTTAAACATTATCAGCGAAACCCACGTTGCGTTTAATTCAGAAACTGCAACAATTTCTCAAAGAAATATGAATATCGATGCTTCAAATCAAGTTATAACTCAAGCGACAGCATTTCAACCTACGCAAAGTTATCAATCAACACAACAAGAACTTAGATTATTTTATCAGCCACCAAATGATAATAATTTTTATCATGTGACTTGTAAAATGAATTATGTTCAAAGTTCGGAAAATATCGTCTCCTGGGAATATGACTACGATTACGAGTTCTCAGATACTATATATGTTACATGTAAATTATTATCACATTCTTTAATTGTAAATTTATTGAATAAGGAAATTTACGGAAGAGATTTTGATGTAAACGACTTGAAACGCAAATATGTATTGACTTGGAATCAACAACTAAATCTCAAACTAAATTTGGAGCGTGTTCTTCCTTTCTACATTCCTGTCAATCTTGTGGGACAAATGGGATCAGATTCCAATGAAAATACGAGTCAATTTCATGATAATATCGAAAGCGATACGATACAAACAATTTCAACTATTGATAAACAAAGCTATTTTGATAATGCCATGTTCGATAATAATGTGATTCAAGACACAAATGGACAAGCTACCTATCCTGATTTCAATAATATTTCATACTAAAATTTTCTTAGTTTATTTATGAATTGTTTTTCTTTAGACTGGTTAAAATTACAAAATTAAATTGAAATAAATTTGACAAGTAATTTTATAATTGTTACAAGGTTACTAAATTGAAATTTTATCGGGGGATAATTATTTTGGTATTTACTACTGTAAGTTAGATTAAGCGTATAAGTATTCATTTTTTAATTTTTTTAAGGGATTAAATGGGATTACAGAATATATACATTTTGATAATAAAAATTAACAGTTAAGAATATAGAGATTAAAGCTTTGTAGTAGTCAATTAATGTTGCAGGTTTCACGTTTCAAAATGTATTTATTCAAGAATAATAAATTTGGGACATTATATAATTAAGGTTATTTCTTATAATCATAAAAAATTTATTTATCCTATGCATGATATGAAGTGATTTCAAGATATGATTAATTATGAAAGACGTAATTTATTGATGGAAGATAACAAAAGTCAATTAATTGTGTTTTTAAAACGTCAATTTGAAAATCTTCAGCAAAAGTTTATGGTTTAATTTTTTAATAATTTTGGCCAACTTAATACCTCATTGAGCGGGTTATGAATGAGTGACTCAGAGAAAACTCTGAGTAATCAAACTCCGGTATTTCCGGTACGGCTGAAATCCTGCATTTATTTTCTTTCACATACTGCTTATTTTGGTTAATAAAAAAAACGCCAAGAATTATTGTACGATAAAATGATTTCAGCCCTCTTTCATACTGCTTATTTTGGGAATACATTGAATAAATGAAATTGTGTTACTAAAAGTCACGGGACAAAAATTGATTCCAAAGTGAGTAATTATATTGCCGGCCCGAGTTATAAACGTCACGAGACAATCCGGATTGGATTCTATATTCGATTTATTTTGATTTGACCAGAATTAACAAGTTAGTTAATTTCGGCTGAAATTAAAAGCTTTGTCAGAATCACATGTCAACATAATTAAAAACCAGTATAATCACATAATCGTTTTAAATTTAGATGTACATGTAGGTTGTACTTGCTTCAATAAAATAAAAATAAAAAGAAATAATCATTTTACATCAAGTTTCGATTAATTTCGATTGTCAAGAAACCTTTGTAAAAAATTGCTTTCAAAAATTTTACGGATGAACTAAACAAATCTTTCCCACCAAATTTCTTCTCCACGTGATCATAGTACAATATTTGTCATCCCCGTGTCAGTCCTTTTTCATTACATTTACATATTTATCACACATTATTTGTCACATGGTTAATTTCTAATGTCATAATGCAGGGCAAAGTCACGTGGGTAAATACTAAGCAATGTAGTATCACGTGACGCGTAACGTTTAATACGTTTAATATAACCCGAAAAGGTGGTAACACAAAATGATCAAAATAATCATGATAGATTCCTTACAGTATAATTTGCTCAAGCTGGATTCATTACTATTTATAATTAGATGGTTTCATTGATGAATGGGATAATGAAAATCAACAATGTAAGAGACGCTGTATAAACTATTCATGCAAAAAAATTTAATTAAGATTATTTTTAACACATGATTATTTTTGCCGATCACAGATTTTTTGCAAATCATATAAGTTGTAATGATAACTTGTATTATTGATAAATTAATATAAATAAAAAAATTTTGTTACTTAAAAAAAAAATTTTTTTTTATTTATCAATTTTACATGTAAATGCTGAAATGTATCAAACAAAAATTTACCTTTTGTTAAGAAAAAAGGTAACAATGATAGGTTTGCACAATTCGATAGGGTTAGATCAAGAAAAATTTTCACGAATTCACAAACAATCAAATCCAAAGTCATTATTTTTATAGGAGAACAAGTCCAAGAGCTCAAATTAATTGAAATAATTATAATTATAAACTCTTTGGAAACAAATTCTCAATTCTTGATGAAAAATTTTCGATTCAAGCTCATATGTTGCATCTTTAAAATTTCATTACGATGCATGGATTTTTTTTTTAAAAAAAAAAGCGGGGATAAAAAGTATTATATTTCAATAACTATAGATGATAACAGCTTATAATATATTTTATTAAACATCAAAATTTTAATGTTCGATATTATCGTATTGCCTTTAAATTGATTAAACTTCTATTTAGGAACCATTTCAAATGAAACTCCTGATTAGGTAACCAAAAAAGACTTTTCAAATGAAAGACTTAATTAGGCAGAAACTTTATGATGACGAAATGAAGTATATTGTGTAACTTAAACTATCTTTTATGGATTAAATGATCTTCCCAATTTTTTGCAAATGTGTTGATTTTAATTAACGCACGTGAATTTCACTGCACTAATCATCACGCCTTGATTGATACTCGTACTGTATAATATCTGTTATGCATTATTTCGTTTATTTTTTTTAAAAAAAAGTAAGATGCAAAGGTTAAAGAGACCGTAGAATGAATTTGTGTTTTCTTTTAAATAAAAAGCAATGTATAGTGTTCGGCGTAATGAGGCCGCTAAAGATTTTATTGTCGTGGAAGAATATTTGTAAGTATAATTTAGCGACGAAGAATTTATCCGGAAGAATTTATACGAAAAAATATTAAAATTTGAAAAAATATACGGGTCACTACTATTAATTTTTTTTTGTTTTGAGCGAATTTGAGCAAATTTGCTTTATAAAAATGGAAATGTACCACAAAAAAATTTTTTTTCATATATTGTATATTCTTTATATTAAATTTTGGAACAAAAAAAAAATTTTTTTGTCTCTATTTATAAATAAAAAAAAATAAAAATACTAACTATTAGTTAAAGAAATTTTATTTTAATTAAAAATTTTAAATAATAAATAAAAATCATTTCCTTTCATCGAAACGTTCAACCACAAACGATCTATCGACCGATTTACATTTTTAATTAGCTGGCCAGAATTAGCAAATTTTGGGCCAAAAAATTTAATCACGTGCAATCATAAATTTATATTACCTCATCTAGATAAGTAGAGAAACCTTTGTTTAATACTCATATTTATTATCCGGAATTAAAATACCATAAAAAATTTTTTAATTTTGATTCTACACTAAAGTTATAACGAATAACAATATACAATACCTAAATTATTTGTCATTTATTATTCTTCTCTGCAACTACTCCATTTTATTGTATAACTTATAACGAATATTTATGATAAATTACTCACAATAATCAGATACTCGACCACTCGGCCAAAATGCCTAGTATAGAATACTAAAATCATGCGGCAAAGTTGCCACCAATGCATTTTTAAACCCCTACCCGGTGCTCTCTAACCTTTCATATGGTTACAAAGTTACTCGAATGAACGCATTTAGTGGTCTAAGTTAAAAGAAAATTCTATTTTAAAATGTATTGTGAGAAAAAGTACAGTATGTAATTATATAAATATGAAAGTCACTATCTTGACCTGAACTGTTTAGTTTCGAGACGCACAAATTGTCGTATTTATTATTTTGATGATAAAATTTTTACAAGCACAGCGAAGAACCTTTTACTTCTAGGCAATACATTACACAGTCGTACTCAACCAATGAAATTTTATATCATTTATCTGGTGATAAAAAGATTAAATCTTACTTTTAGCAGCTTAATAAAGTATGACACAACTGTTTAATTAGTAAATTTGTATTTAAACTTTGTATTAAATTAAAGTTTAAGTGAAAATTAAAATGGTACAACATCATACTTTCATTATTTAATTAAAAAAAGGATGAAATCTTTGATACGATTAGAATAATATTCAAATAAAGAGAATGATCATTTTTGATGTGTGTCAAGTTTTTCTCGGAAAATTTTCCTTTTAACCTGTTTTCACTTGAAAGGGTTCAACGAATCAAAAACTGTAAGAGATTGCGTGAAAGAGAATGAGAAAGCATTTAATCTTCGCAATAGTTCAAACCTGAACTTGCTTCAGACCTTTAACGGAATCTGCTCTCCCGAGTTGTTCATAATGATTTACATATTAAAAAAAGTATAATTAGGGTTAATTAGATTAGCAGAATGAAATATAATCCTGGTATTTTCTAAATGCTTTAAAAATTTTTTTTAAAATTATAATAATAAAAATCAGATATTGTATGCACATTTTACTTTGCTTACCTGTATCATTAATGTGTGGTTGACTATTATTTTTTTTTGTTGACTCACATGCAAAAGTTCCATCTGACTTTGAAAAGTACTTTATTATCCATATTACTGATGCAAATAGCTACTGTATATCTAAATTATGACTCTGTATTATCTAAGTTTAATATCGTAATGTTTAACTACGAAATTACATAATTTAGAAGAAATTTAATAGCGGAGAATAATGAATTTTAATTAATTTGAATTGTTGATCTAAATAAAAGTAAAAAAGCAACAAAACCAAATTCATTACAGACAAAATTATACCAACTATTGTTACAACAACAGGTTATTTGCAAATTCGTCGAAGTTATATTTCTATTCAATCTATTAATTCGAAACCACATTTTTCTACAGTTTAAAAATTGAAAATAAAAATAAATTGTTAAGAAGTAAGAAAAATGAAATGAAACTTCTTAAATTTAAGGGAATTTTCAGTATAATATATAAATTGAAATAGCTTATTGAGTTTTTTTTATTCATTATT
Source organism: Glomus cerebriforme (assembly GCA_003550305.1). Classification (NCBI taxonomy): domain Eukaryota; kingdom Fungi; phylum Glomeromycota; class Glomeromycetes; order Glomerales; family Glomeraceae; genus Glomus; species Glomus cerebriforme. Next base: position 204,046 of record QKYT01000040.1, on the reverse strand, counting down.
TTATGTTATAGTTCAACACTGATTATAGATAAATCAATCAGTTTGTAATTAAACAAACCCAATTTGAAATTATTATAAATAAAATTGATATTTTTTATTTGACATAGTTTGTTATTTGTTATTATGCCATTTTTGAATTATTATTTTTTTATTATAGGCCAGTAAGCCATAAAGATACTACTAACAGTATAAAAAATGGATTTAACATGTGATATTAATTTTTTTGCGATTTAAATTATCTTAGTTATGTTTCAAAGTTACCGAAATAACACAATTAAATAATTTCTCAAATTTGTTAATTTATATTTCGAAATAATTAAAGATAAACGTCAGACAAATGATGATTTTCGAGTTTCAAATATTACGTGAAATTTATTTTATGTTACAATACGCGAATTTAATTCCTATGTCTGATAAATGATCGAAAATGAACTTTTTACTGAACTTTTGAAGAGAAAAATTTCCATTTATTAACTTTGTTCATTTATCTTACTTTATAATATTGAATAAATAATGAAACTAAAAAATTACAAATACATGTGATTTATTGTTTATTGCGCAAACATGAGAAAGTATGAGTAGTTCATAAAAAGATTATTATATTTGATTTTTTCTTTACAAAGTAAAAAAACAAAGCGAATTGTTAAAAAAAAAGTCCAAATCACAGAAAATACAGCAGGTCAATAGTATTAGTGTTTAAAATTATTAAAAATTTTTATATGAAACACGAAAAACAGTTAGCTAAGGTCGTGATAATCAACTCAATCAAACTCAGGAAATCTTTTATACATAGATATCCATAAAAAATGATGTGTACTTGGTCGTTAATTTATATTGCTACGCCTGATATTATTTAAATAATTATGACTCACTATGGATTGTGATTGTAGTCTATTTAAGTTTTTTTTATTAGTTGAAACAACAATATTCACAATGTACTTTTTTTACTCACAAAATCACAAAAATCGTGTTTACATGTCAGTTTGACGTGTATTGTATAAAAATTTTTAGTGCAACTCTAATACTAATAAAAAGGGACGTTGTTTCGCAAATCCACAAATATTTTAAAAAATGTCTTTTTACATCTCTAGAACTATTTACCATTATCATTACCATCAAAAATTTATATTTTATACAAAACATTAACTACTGGAATTATACTATAAAGCTTAAAAAAATACTTAAACAACGAAGAAAATGCTTCCTGCTTGAATAAACAAAGAAAAAATTTTCCATTATTGAATACAATTTTTTTTTTT
>QKYT01000040.1:145486-200767 GCA_003550305.1 Glomus cerebriforme | reverse complement strand
GGGTTATCGTGGGAGACGAGTAGGTACCAACTGTGGGCACTGAGTATGTTCAACGTACTGCGCATACGGCAATCATATGATGACGTACATCTTATCCTTCCGAGGGGGTCTTTTGGTAGTGGCTGGGAAACACGTCGAAAATCTCTCATTGTAATTTTGACGATTGCTAACACCACACCTTTTCTCTTTTTCTTTCTTTTTTTTTTTTTGCACATTTTACTAAAATACAGTGACTTACGGAATATTCGACTGGATTATTAAATTGTTGCTATATCACCATCACCATCATGGCACTATATCACCAACACTGGCTTATACACATCATGGTCAAGATCCTTTAAATTGATGGATGTAAATAAAAAATCACCGTATCTGTTATACATACTGTCAACTTATAATCAATCATCTTTTCACGCAAATAGACCTTTACTTTATCTAGAGTTCTAAACCACTGAATGCTTCCAGAAAAATATTTTGTGCTGAAAATAATTATTAACCGCGTGACTTCATCGATTAAATAAAATTCATCGATCTTTTTCTTACATCGGAGCGGACATTAAAATAAACATGAAGTTGCCCAAATTTATCCTTTACTTCTGTCATGCCAACCATTTTTGTAGTTTGGAGTAAATCTATTGCAAAATCAACTGGGCTGTATCCATTGGGTCCTTATCTGAATAAAGCATCAAATTTGGACTTAAGAAAAATTTCAATTTTTGGATATTTACCTAACTAAGATAATGAAAGTGAAATTAATATGAATTTCTGTGCTGAAACGTAAGTTTTTCTAACACATATGAAGAAGTTCAAGATTAAATTTATAAACTTTAATCTTGAAAATCCTTTAAGGGATTAGAATTTGATTATTAGAAAGAAAATTTCTTTATTGGTTTTGTAAGTAATCATCATATTGAACAAATTCATTAGCAGTTTATAATTCATTACTCATAACGAAGCCATTGAACATTATGATAAGGTTATTTTGTGTTTGAAGCAACAAGAGGATGATAAATTTGTTACGAAGGTAAAGAATTAAACGAATTAATTTAGGCCGAAAATATCGGTCGAAGACCGATATAGCCCCGTTCAATAACAATATGTCAATCAGCATAAAAACAATTAAAAAATTAAATTCTGCACAATCCTAATGATCGATTACGATTTTTTTTTCGGAACATTTTCTTGTAATCTTTTTTTAATTGTAATTATATGCCAAGTTTGAGTCTATTTATTGTTATTAGACACAGTCACATATTATTGCATTCACAGTCACAAGCTAACAAACTTATTATTAGTCGGAGTTATTTAATCAAGTTTATATATCTGAAAAAGAGAACTGATGAACGGCATCAGCAAAGTACTTTATTGGTACAGTATAATAACGTATGACAATAAATATATTCTTCGTTTTGTATTTGTAAATTATTTGCACTTTAAGAAAAAATTATATATAACACGTTTAAACTTTTTCTTTCAGAACTACCAAGAGGCTTTTTTTTTTTTTTTTTTTACCTTAATGTCGATTTCAAAAAAATCTCAAACGGTTCGAGAAAACGACTTTCGCGATGTTAACTATGACAAGCTGAGGTCATGGAAGGTTTAAATTCTTGCTGAAGATGACAGGATAGTTAATGATTGCAAATTGAGAAAGAACTCAGAAGTAAAGAGTTAAATTCCAGATAAGCCATTGAGCCCATATAATCATACAACTAATCACCCACCACCACTGATAAGTGTCCATATGATTTATCTCTCGAACAAGAAATTTGCAGTAAAAACATGTTCGAGTTTGATCTAATGTCATTTTTTTCTCACGTTAAAACTAGTTGAATGATTTGCTTGATAATAATGCACTTAAATATACCAGACTACTTTGCTTTACTCTCATTTTAACTTATGCTTTCACTTTCAGGTATACTAACCACCGAAGCCATCAAAATGATTCCTAATCCACATATGGTAAACCACCAAATGTAACCAATTTCAAAATTCGATAATATCCCAAATGGCGTTCCCACATTTCGACTTATCCGAAGTTTGTGGACCGTGAAAAAGTAGTAATGATGAAAAAGCTTGCATTATCTTATCAAAAATCTAAACCAACAAAGAAATAAGGTTCCCTACGGCTATATGATGGCCGGAGAAGGAAAAATTACGATTGTGACCAATTTAATGCGGTAGAGAATGTCATGAAGCAGGTCGGAACTTGTGATGATATAGAGAATTCTGAAGCGCTTATTGGAAAAATTCTGCTATTCGAGGTCTTTAAATATTGGCTAGAGTCTTTTGTATTTGATCCATCAATTTACAACGTTTGTGATATCATTATATTTATATGATGCTTCATAACCTTCTTCAGTATCAATTTCGAAACTTTTAGTCATATATTAGGAAGTAGACTTGCTTTCGAGAGCATTCTTGACGCAATTTTATATTATCCCCACGTTTGAATGATCAGATTAAATCTTCCCTATTTTTTACATTGAGTATAATAAGCTAATCTCTATCATCAACATCGAAACAAATGTAGCTATTTGAAACCAAATAATTCTTAGACATTGTGAGGACTATCGCAAAGGGATATTTTCTCTTCGCCGTGATTGAGTTACTGTAACGGTTTCGTTAGCTGGTCAACCTCTCATTTTGATCCGATCGATTCGAGCTCGCATGAGTTCCTGATAAGATAAATCCTGCTTTCCCAGCTTGTCCCGCTGAGAAACGACCAAAAAGATGTGTTGCTTGAGTATTCACCAGGATTTACCATCCGATTGACAAATAAGCAGATTACTGAAAAGAATGGGAGAAAATTTGTTGGGGATGATAAGAAACATTCCCAACCTAATGTACTGGCTATCACAACCTGCGGAAAGCCTTCATTCTTGCTAACAGAACCCCGATCCCGATACAAAAGTGATTAACCGTAAGAATGTGATTGAAGGTCGTTTATCAATTATGCTGAGAAGGGCCTTTGGGAGAAAATGTAAAATATTAGTAAACATACAGTATATTCGAGACATATAAGGGAAATGAGGTTTTAATAACGGAAGAGAAAGAAAGAAACTATTTGGAGATCTGTTGGCATTCAAGAAATTTCATTAATTTATTACACTGAACGTACGTGAGATTAGCAGGGTTAACATTTTTCGGCATCATTTATACAATATTAGTTTTTTTTTGCATAATGAAAGTTTTAAATAATTATATTTACGTGTTTATATTTTTGATTTCCTTTATTTAATGTAATATAATGGATTACATTGGTTGCTAATTATCCGTTTGAGATTTTTATTATGAGTGTTTTATTTTTTTTTAAAAAAAAAAAATATGAAGCCACTCAAATTTAATCATTGCTTAATATCAAAAAAGAATGGAGTTGTTTATCGATCAAATCAAGCAACAGCAAATTCTTCGTTCATTCAATCAAAAATAAGCAGCGGCAACTTATCGTTTTTACTTGTTAATGTGATTGACATTTTCTTTTGAACGGAAAAAGGTTATTGATACAGCGTGGTTTACCTTCAACAGTGAACGTCTCTCACGACTCCTCATAGCTTTTTTGGGTATACAGTCAGAACTCGATACGATTCGTGATAAACCGATTTTGGCCCATAGCGAACTTTTTTCTCAAACTAAAACCACCTATAATTAATTTTATCACTATATACCGATTTTATTGATTTTATTATAAATTTCGCGATATTACACATACCGAATTTTAGCCACAAACCAGTTATATGTATTTATTCGATATTATTCTAATCCCGGCTGGCATTAACTTATTAATTTTGGCCTAATTATCACGCATTTATTGGCAAAATTAAAAAAATTTCTTTTATATTTTTTTTACTATATAGATCGGTATATTATAAAAGTCTCGTTTTTTTGAATCCTCATTATAACGAACCAAAATTGCCAAACCGGAGGTTCGTTATATTGATCGTTTTATTCTTATCCAATCATTACATGAAAAAAAAATATTCACATACACAAAATTTACAAAAATTCTCAATGTTTTTATAAATAATTTTTTTTTTTAAAAAAAAGATAAGGATCACCCTGCATTCAGTGCATCCCATGAATGCTTGGCCAGAATTTAAACATATGGATCATTGCGTATTTTTGCCTGCTTTACAACTTTACTTAAAGTACCAAAATATCATTTTTAACTTTTATATATAATATATAAAGGAGTGCACTCCGTTTAAATTTTTCCTATTATTTATTATTATTTACCATACTTTTCAAAATTTAATTTAAAAAAATTTCTCCCATATTTTATCATTTTAATTTTCTTCTTGCATGTCAAATTATTCCATAATTTTAACCCACACCACTTTCTATTTTTTCATTCTCATGATGAAATTCCTCTTTTATTATACTATTTAATTATTGTCTTCCTATAATATTATCAATTAGTCAACATATCCCCTAATCATTCTCTTCACTAAATATACCCTACTAAGTTCNTTTCTTTATCATTACTTATTAATTCTATTTCTAAAACATTTTAGTATTTATAAATTTATTTCCATCTTTTAACCTATAATTATCTGTTTTTACACATAATATTTTACATGGCTTATACCTTTTTCTCTCTTTATATATTTCTCCTCCCATAACACCCTCCAGCATTATTTTTCTACCTTCGATTCTATGTTTGTTTTTGAATAAATGATTCATATTCTCAAATTATTATCCAAATATTATTATATAATTTTTCTTTTCTCCTTTATCTTATATACATTTTCTAATAAACAATTATTCCACTCAGTTTATTTTAATTGACTGAACCTTATACTGGTTGTAATATCACTTCTTAAATATAAATCATATAAGTCTTTTACTCCATATAGATCTTTATCAAATAAAATGCTGTTTGGAATGCTTATCGCTAATCCAACCTTTATTAAATTTTTTCCAACTTATCTGTTGTGTCGCTTTTTAATCATTATCTTTACAATTGAATTTCAATTATATTTACTTTTATCTTCTTTTCGTCTGCCTAATATCTTTTTGTAAGTTAATATTCCTTTTGGTGTTGTATTTCCATTTCTACAGTGTTTCTTTTGTTGCATATTTCATTACTATTTGACATCCATTTTCTATAATTAATTCGTTAATCGTAGCTTCAAGATCTTTCTGATGATATTGTCTCATTTTTCATTTTTCTTACTTAAATTCAGTTGGTGTTATATTCAGTATACAAAAAAAAAGAAGGAAATTCTAATCTAAAACCAAACCAGTCAGTAGGAGAGACTCGACTAACACTGTCCAGTTTTTCCTTGCCTGCATGAGGAATATATTCATACAGTATAAGGAAGATAAAGGGAAGTTTAAAGGGGAAGTTTAAAAGGAAAGTTAAAAGGAAAGTTTAAAGGAAATTTAAATAAAGGAGAAGTTTAAGGGAGAGTTTAAAGGAATTTAAAGAAAGTTTTAGTTTTGAAAAAAATATAAAGAAAAGAAAATGAAAAATGGAGGAGGTATTTATACATTTTTGAGAATTGCTTTTTGTAAAATTTACAAGGATGAGTCATGAGTATATTATGTAATTTGTATTACTGATTGGCGTAAGATCAAATATTTACATTATATGAGTGTATTTTAATAAGATTGATTATTAAAATGTCAATATTGTACTTGATTTTATAATTACGAATCATATGACCATATCAAATTTGTAGCGAATCAAAATCATTTGATCATCGTAATACTTGTTTATGCATCATATGTATCTAGTCTGGTTGAATTTATTAAACTATTGATTTAAGTTTTCATCACAGTCCTCAAAATATGGATAATATAACATTTTTTTATGCAATGTGATGTGGATGCGTGATCTGAAACCAGTCTGTATAATTTGTGTACGTAAGTCATTTAATAATTTTTAGAGATGACTATAAACGGACTTTCTTGAGAATTGTATTTTTTTTTAATGTATACAGATTCTAGCAGCGAAACGTTATTTTTTAAAAATTTTTTTTTTTATTTCTTAAACTATAGAGATGGATTCTGAGATCAAAATCTTACCGAGTTTCACGTTTACAAAATAATGGATAGATTTTTTAAATATTATTTTATTAAACTTTCTTTTCCTTTTAGGAATAGTAACTGGACTTTAAGCTTTCAAACTGATTAGGACTTCTTTATAATTATTTTTCTAAGAAATTAATTTTATTCTCACAACAAGATCAGTACATCATAACATTTGTGCCATATTCAGAATTTTTCTTAAAATTATTACTTTGCCATAATAAATTCACCCATGAGTAGTGCTTTGATCTGAGTCCGGTTTATCCGGATAAAATCTGGATAAAACCGATAATCCGCTGTTATATCCGCGGTTTTATCCGATTTTTGACGGATTTTATCCGGATCGTTGGGATTCGGATAATTCAAAATATTTTGGGAACTAATGGTCAGATTTCTATGATTCATAGTTTGTTCGAAAGCCCTTAATGTCAGGAATATGTTTATAGTACTGAAATTTTAAAAATAATTGATCCTAACCTGAATTTTATTAAATAACTATTTTTATCCGGATAGAATAATTATTTTATCCGGATAACGGTTTTTATCCGGATCAAAGCACTACCCATGAGTCGTATAAATAATTCATTAAATTTTTTTTTATAAAATAAACATACTAAACTGAATCGTCATTATTTAAAGTTGATATCGTATGGCATTTTCTCTTGATGAAGAATCTGATTTTTTTTAATATTAATAATATTGATGATATTTTGAAGGGTATTGCCATATTGGTCTCCCTGTATGTTCAATATTTGTAAAAGAAATATTATACCTGTCTTGTTAAACTAAAATATCAATTTTATCTTTTCTGTAGTTTATTCTTTTTTTTTAAAAAAAAAAAGAAATAATAAATGAAAATGAAGTTAAAGTTTTTTATACATTTTAATTTTTATTTATGGTTTCTCTGTTTCCATTCTAATATGCTTAAAGTTAAAATTTTAATATTTCATCATAACTAAATCCTAATAGCCACAGTTATTGATTTAACGGCATTCACGTGATATTTTTTCATGTTACCTCCTGATGTCGCTCCATATATTATATTACATATGTGCAGGTAGTCGTACGGGGTCAAGAAGGTAATATTTGCCTATCGGTCATTTAAATCCCGTTGAGTTCTTGTATTTTTTTTTTTTAGAAATCAGAGAGCAGCAGTTGACACATTAAATCATTAGTTAGTATTATTTAGTTTCCACTATGAACATCCTATGGAAATGCGTCCAATTTTCATGATGTACTCAAGTTTCCTTTTTTTTTTGAAAATGTCTTAGATACTAATGGAAATTGGACAGGTTTCCACTATAGTCACCAGGGTATCCATGATGGACACCGCATCACTTCGACCAGTGTATTTGTTCCTGAAATGGAAATAAAAGAATATTTGAGTAAATATGGATTAAAAAGAGGGTCTATAACTTTGTTCTTTTTGTTATAAGTTGAATTCCCAGTGTAGAAGCGTTGCAAAGTTTAGTAAGTTTGTTGAATGCTTTTTTATGGGAAAGTGCATGTTAATTTTAAAAGTATTGAAATTTGGGGAAAATGGAACTTCTAATGAAACAGACGATTAAAAAGGATTATAGTAGCATCAGAAGAATCTAACAAAATATTACTTTAGAAATGAACCAAATTTTAATGAAAGGAAGACGAGTAATAAAATTAACTGAAAGAGAACAAATTTTATATAATAAAATAAAGCAAGGTCCAAAATAGATTTTAGTAAGTTCTGCAAAAGAAAAACTTCGAAATGATAGAATTTAGATTCTATTGTAGAAATTCTGGAGCAAACATTAGTAAGATTACATAAATTGAAAAGACTCTCTTGCCAGTAGATAGAACTTTTAGCATATTATAATAATAAGCTTGCTTTGTTACGAATCTGCGATACTGTGCTAAACTTCATTATGAAAGGCATTGCCATGAATGGCATAAGAGAACTAATATATCAAGAATTTCAATTATACTAGTCGATTGAAAAATGAACTATACTTTTAATTATAATGATCCAATCCTATTTTTAAAGAACCATCTGGAATCCTTACAGCCAATCCGGATGATTGATGATTCATCCTATTCAGATCTATCATCCATCCGCCTATAAAAATGTTTACGAAATGCCTTAAGAAATTTTACTTTTTTTAACCAATTATGCTGCGCCACAAGTGAATAACCGTTGGGACGTGTCCATAATAAAATAATATGATTTCTAAATTCGAGGTGTTCATTACACATATAAAATAGAGCTGCGCCACATAATATTTATTTGAGTATGAGACTTTCCAGATGGAAAGTGGATGTCACATTATTTTTATCAACATTATAGCAAATTTAATTGTAAAGATCGTTTGATAAATTTATCTAGTTATCTTGATAATTTTTTAAATAATTACAATAAAATAACGAATTAGAATTTGTTTCCTTTGCCAAGAATCAAATAAAATTCCGGCCTAACAGCTCGATAGTGATATTTAAACTGGGTTTAATGACAATTACCAAATAGACTAAATAAAAAATAATTTTTTTTTTACCCATGTGCATTTCGTTAATAAATAAATATCATTTTATTGAAAATGGTTCTGAAATTTATATGTAGGAAAAACATCCTATAACTTTATACAATGTTCTTAAACCGTGAAAGATGTATCTACTAAAAGAATAGAAAGCAAAATTTATACAAAGTATGCTAACATAAATTATTAACAATCATCATGTTAATTTTATTTCTTTATAATAAAAAAAAAAAAATTTTTTTCGTCATACAAATAATCCATTATTCAGTCCCAAACTTTTTATATATAAGGGACTTGCGCGAGTATTGTCAAAAAAAAAAAATACACGTTGAAAAAAAGTCTTTTATTCTCCTAATAATCATTAACGTCACATTTTAATAAATTTTCGTATTTTTTGAAATTCATCTATTTAATTATTCTATCTACGTATTTAAAATAAACATGACTTCACTACGCAATTTAAATTTAGCGCAAGTTTTGCAGCTAAATTTTAATGAGTTTAAATTATTTTATCAACCACCTGATGATAATAACTTTTATCATGTAACTTTCATAATGATTTTACAAAGTTTTCCTCAAATTTGCGATGATGATTACGATTATGAATTCTTCTCTGAAAATTATTATGTTAAATGTAAATTATTATCACATTATTCAATTGTAAACATATTGAACAAAGAAGTCTATGGAATAGATTTTGATGCAAATAGTTTGAAACATAAATATGTTTTAACTATACATCAAAAATATAATCTCGACCTAAGATTGAAGCAAATTCTCCTTTCACGAGACTCCAGCGACTCTTATACCACTTCTAATTCAGAAACTTCAAAAATTTCTCAAAGTAGTATGAATATGAATGCATCAGTTCAAACTCAGACAATAACAACCCAACTTATTCAAGATGATCAACCACCTTTGCAATTAAATGAATTTAAATTCTTTTATAAATCGCCAGGTGATGATAATTACTATCATGTAACTTGTAAAATTATTTTACAAGATTATCCCCATGATAATTATGATTACGAATTCTTTTATCTGATTTCAAATGATTCTACCATAAGGTATCATGTAACATGTAAATTATTATCACATACTTTGATTATAAATTTATTAAATAAGAAAATTTATGGAAGGGATTTCGATCCAAACGACTTGAAACGACAATATACATCATTAACTTCACATCAAAAATTAAATCTTGAACTAAATTTGAAACAGGTTCTTCCTTATTATCTCTGCATACCTGAAAAAGAAATAAATTCAAATTCCAATGAAAATGTTCATGAAAATATGGAAATTAATATGACACAAGTTGATAGTCCGTAATGGTAAGAAGGTTAAATTATTTTTAGATCTTTAAAAAATATTTTTCTTAAATTAAGATTTTTTTTTTTTTTAAGTTAATTATTTTATTTGAAAGAATGTTAAATTTTAAATACAGTATATTTTCTTTTCATAAATGTATCAAATATATCAAACATTTAATTAATAAAATAAAACTACCGGATTAGATAATAATTTGACCAACTGTTGTGTTATACTGCGTCATCAAATCACTAATAAATTAGACGGCTTTCTGAGTGGCACGCTTAATTTTTTTTTTGTTTGGAAAAGATAAATGAATTTACCAGCAAGAACGATTATGTATCATTTTAATGTTTATTTTTAAAAGACGTCAATAAAAAAATTTGATACATGGCGCAGCAAATTAATTTTGCTCCATCAAGGTTTTGGCCTACTTTAAAAGATAAAAAATAGGAATGACTCAGAGAAAACTCAGTATCAAACCTTCTTTTTCATATTTCACTTATTTTTGGACTTATCATGAACGCCAAAATATTCTTATTTTAGATGATATTTTGTTCCATTTTCTACGTGGAACTTCTACTAAATTTTGTTTTTTCCATTTCTCTTTCATATATTATTTATTGTCGAATTTATTATGATGCGAAGATTACCTTATTTAGATGATATTTTGTCACACTTTCTACATAGAACTTCTACTAAATTGTGTTTTGTCATTTCCCTTTCTTATTATGATGCGAAGATTATCTTATTTTAGATGGTATTTTTGACACATTTTCTTGTGATTTCTGTTTCTCTTTATTATGAAGGAAAAGATTATCTGTCATATTTTAGATAGTGTTCTCTACAACATCAATTTGTGGAATTCATGATGTCTATCTCTTTCATATACTACTATCTTTAGACTCTTATATTTATTTCTTTCATTTATTGCTAGATTTGGGATTTATTAAAAAGATTATCGTATTTTAGATTGTGTTTGTCACAATTTTCAATGTACTTTTGTTTTGTCACAACTTCTCGCATCGGCAAAATCATGTGCCAGCCGCCCAATTAATTTTGGGTAGCACAAACAAAATTTTCTTTCATTTTGATTGGTTGACATCATGTTGATAGCAATGAAAATGGTGCAGTAACATTTCACGTGATAAGACATAATCACATCATAATCACATGACTAACACGTGAAATAGTTGCAATAACGAAAGTTGTAAAAAAGGATGTAAAATTTTGTAAATTTACTAAAGAAATTATTTTCGAAATTGTTTCAAGAATTATGAATATTCTTGTTTGCTTTAATACAAAGCCATTGATTCAAGAAAATAATTTCTTTAGTGCTGAAATGTTTGAGCGAGTTTTCATAAATCTCTTCATTTGGATCCTGATTTATATTATTTGCAAGATTTATAAATCTATTCTTTAAATTTAAGCTCTAAATGTAATTCATTGTTAAATAAATACATTACAATTTCCTTATCTATTACCGTTGACATGCTCGTTTATTGATTGATTGATCCTCTCCAATATGTTATTGTCAGCCTGGTTCAGTTTATTCATTTATTTCTCACTCTTCTTTTTGGAATAATGATTGTGCTTTTTTGTTTGAGACGTTATTATTTCTGTTATCGCTAATTTCTATCTCATCTATATCCATAGGGTTATTGTATCAAGTCGATGTTGGTTTTGTTGCAGTCATGGCGGTGTGTTAAATTAATAAAATTTCAAATTTGAACAATGTACCTTGTAAAATCAAAAAAAAAAGAAAGGAAAAAAAAGGAAAAAAAAAGAGCAAATATTTATAATAAAAAAAAAATCTGTTCTACAAATCTTTTAAATATTTTTAATTTGAAAAAAAATTTTTTATTTATTTTTATTTTAAATAAAAAAAATGATTACGATTTTTTTTTTATATAAATGTATCGAAGAAAGTATTTTAAAAAAGTAGGAGTTATATTAACAAAATTCTGTTTGTTTGTGTATCACCAGATTTTTAGGTTAAATTGATCCCAAATTAATACAATATACAATTAAGATTTACGCTGGCAATATTACACTAAATATTGTAACACTTAAAGTTATTATTAGAACATAGAAAAAATTTTTTTCTGTCAGAATTTTATGCGCGTATAATTTTTTAAAGTACTTTATCAGTTCTTTTTTAAAAAAGTGTATGCGTCTATTTATTAAAAACCCCACAATTTGTGGTACACAGAATAATTCGTTACAAATACTGTAGCATTAAAAATAAATCTTAAACTTCTTAACATAGTTTGAAATCAAATTATGTAAAATATTATCGATAAATTACCAAATAAAAGCATATTTAGTTATCTTATCTGTTATCTACAATTTGAACCAAATGGACAATTTTGATAAATTCAGCAGGAGAGTCATTTGGAACTATTTGGCATAAAAGTGTTACAAATTTATGCAAAAACTTTTTTATTGGGATATTAATTATTATATATGAAATAGATGAAATATTCTCTTTATTTAACCATACTAAATTAAATAAAAAAAGTGGTATTATTTGATGTTTTCCTTACAATCTGCCTAACTTCAAAAGTGAAACTTTTTCGTCATAGTATTGTTTATTTAAATATAATTAACAATGAGAATAATTTGAAAAGTTTATCCGCTATCGTAAATACATCCGTTGTACAAATAATCGGAATAATTGCGCAGTATTTAAAACGGATTAATCCGAAAACCTATTTCAAATTTCTAAGAAATAGAAAAAAAAAAAGTTTTTTTTCATGATTACCGTTGCAGATATTCGTTAAAATTTAAAATACGTGAATCATAAAATTAGGCCGACATTATGCAAAGTTATGCAATGTCACATGATGATAACAGTTGATGGTAATACACAAATTTGTAATGAACCATTACCTAGAATGCTATAATCGAAAATTTAATAAAGTTGTTCATGCATATAATAAATAAAAGTAATTAAACAAACTAATATAATTGAATCATATAAAAAAATTTCTTTTTAATGAACCGTTAATCGTAATAAACATTTGCTTTAAATATTGATTATATTTACAATCCAACCATTTGATTAGGACCCAGAAATGGGACATCGTTATCACCAAATACAATTCAAATGTAGTAAAAATCGAAAAGGTAATGGTAATAATAAAGAAAATAAGCGAGAGTTGTTAAACATTCAAAAATAAAAGAATGAAAAAAAAATCGCGTAGACTTTTCCTTCTTAGATACTTTTTGATAATGCCGGTCGGAATTTTATTACTTATTATAGCAACTGATTGACATTACCATAAATGCGTACAGCTAATAAAATTCTTTTGGCTCAACCTGAAGGTTGTTTATTTTTATGCTTTTTAACATTCTGAAAATGTCTTTTTTTTTGCTCTTTTTTTTTGCAGTTTAGCTTGAAAATGGGAATTCGAAGCGGAGCGTGCTGCGGGAATCGATTATTCGTGTTGCGCCGAAAGGTAAAGCGGGGTTTTTTTGATTTTTCCTTCGTTTATCGTATAATTTTTTTTATTTGCAGTTTGGCTTCGGTAAATCGGTTGGGTTTTTATTTTTCGATCACTAATTATTTAATTTATTAAATAAGATTATAATTTTAAATTATTTTTTTTTGTTCGCTAAAAATTTTTTATTGAACAGTTTAATAAAAATTTTATTTTATATGTGAAGTATAAATAAAATATTATTGCCGAAATTGACAATACCGTCAGTAAATATTTTACTGGCTGCTGTAGTTAACTTCAACGTTAACTGTTAATAATTTGAAAAAAAAGAATAAAAATTGTATCAATAAACGACATAATATGAAAGCATTTCCTTGTAAGAATTTTTTTATTAGTTTAACGATTCGTAATAAATTTTCTATTATGCACGTTCTGTTACACTTTCAATATGTTTCATATATCTTTTTAGTATGTGATAGTTTGATCGGCAACAATAATATACAATTTTGCAAATTGTGCATATTTATTTATATAAGTACGTAAATCTACACAATTGATCCATGATCCGTAATCCGAAATCCGATAAAATTTTTGTTTATAAATACTATAAAATACTGTACAGGTTGTCCATTTGAAAAATTTGTTTGAAGTAAAAAAAGTTCCTTCCATTTCAATTATTATAACGACAGTCTCATGATCCTCATGATCTTTCTCTATTTCTAAATTGCATGAAATCTTTAAACTAGCAAATCTTGCACGGCAAGCGTAAATTTATTGTAAGTTTGTGTATTTTGTACAATTTTAGTAAAAAAATATATATATATATATCCAAGCTTAAAATACAAAAAAAAAGAAAAATGTATTTTTATTATTCTTGCAAAAAAATTTCTTATTCTCAAGTAAAACCTATAACATCAAATACTCGAAGCCCGGATGAATTTCATTAACTTCGTTTTAAATTCCGTAAGTATATTGTGCTTTTATTAATTTTTATCATGAAGAACTTGAAGAATCTATAATTATTCAGCTTGACAAAATATATGGAAGAGTGAAACTTTTTTTTAGTTTTGATAAGTATCACTAACCTCACAAATTTTGACTAATTTTACCCGAATATCTAACTCTAGCCAAAATTAAAAATTTTGGCATAATCACATATTTTTACCTGATTTGTTGATACAAAAATTATCTTTTGATATCTTTTTCTTGACCCACATATTTTGTATTACCATATACATGGTCAAGAAAATAACATGAGATAGTTTTTGTGTTAATGATTGGCGTTCAAAATGATAATAATGAAAATAAAAAATAGTATATGGAAAGACAAATGCAGAAATGCAGGAGTAACTTCATGTTATTGTACGCAAAGAGCTATGAAAGAGATAAATGCAAGAGATGAAAGAGATATTACGTTATTTACGCCAAAATTAAATGAAAGAGATAAATGTGAAGTTAATACAATCAAAATAGGTAATTTATGAAAGGGATATACAGGAGAAAGTTTCATGATATCATACGCCAAATTATATGAAAGAGATAAATGACCAAATTATGTTGTAATATATTAAGGAGAAGTTTCATGTTATTGTACGTCAAAATTATATGAAAGAGATATGTGGAAGAAGTTTCACATTATTTACACCAAAATTAAATGAAAGAGATAAACGCGAAGTTAATAAAATCAAAATAGGTAATGTATGAAAGGGATATGCAGGGGAAGTTTCATGTTATCATACGTCAAATTATATGAAAGAGATAAACGAAAATTGTAATCCAAAATACGTAATATATGAAAGAGGTGCAGGAGAAATTTTTGTTATTGTTCGAAACGAAAGATATAAATGCAGGACGAAAGTTAATATAATTCAAATTAGGTAATTTATCGAAAGAGATATACAAGAGAAGTTTCATGTTATCATGCGCTAATATTTTATGAAAGAGATAAATGCAGGAGAAATTAATGACTTCGAAAATAAGCAAGAGGTTTTCTGACTCAGAGTCGCTCCTAATGTGTTGGGCGAAACTTAAACATCCGTTAAGTTGGTCCGAAACTTTGTAGATCGGATTTGGGATATATTTTTGGGATAAGTGATATAATTAATTTGTTAATCTTAATTCTGGCCGAATTATAATTTTGACCGGAGTTAACAAATTAACCTGGTGTCCACGATATGTCAAATGGAGTTTATAATAAGTCAAAATTGTAAAACGTAAATTTTGTTTTACGTTTCTTACAATATGACAAGAATATAGTATACTGTATACAAGTATTTAAAATTTTAAATACATGTATAATATTCAAAATTGGTTAAAATTAGTTTAATTTCTAAGATCTCCGGCAACTAAAATTTCAAAAATCATTTGAAGCTATATCATAATGTTCCAGTATTTTTTTAAGTTTGATGCGGACACGTTTAACTACTATGCACCGCATTAAACTAAATATCTTCGACAAATATAATTAATATCGATGATTTTCTTCTTTCATAATATTAATCGAGTTTTTTTTGTACGGCCGATTTACACATAATTATATATAGTGATCATATTTATTATTTAATATAATTTATTTAATTCACGCTGTTTCCTTTTGAAATTTTGTGAATTTTAACTCTCGAGCATATTTAATTCATTTTTTTTTCCTTTAAAAAAAGAATAATATTTAAAGGAAAACAAGGTATCTACTTTACGTAATTTTCAAGCCACTCAAATTTTGATGCGTTACTTACCATCAAAAAGAACGGAGTTATTTATTGATCAAAAACAAGCAGCAGCAATTTTTAATAATTTGTTCACAAAGAAACATGTTACTTTGTTAGCGTGACAGTGTGGCGAAAATTACCTTCTGATGTTATTATCTTGACCTCCATATATAAGTCAAGAAAGTAAGTCGTACAGTAACTATCTCAAAAAAAGGGGTATTATAAAAAGTAGTTTATAACGGGAGAATAAATTTTCTTTGCTAGAATAATAACATTATTTACTGTATATGGGTAAGTAATATTTATAATTTTAATATTTATCTTTTTTTTTTTTATTTAGGCAGTTGGGATGGTGCAGAATTAACATTGGATCAGGTAATTATAACATTTTATATTTAAGAAATATTTTATTAATTCTTATTAAGTTGAATACATCAATTTTCAAAAAAAAACCTTAAAATTAAGATATATATCATAATAGCTTAATTTATTATTAGTCTAACTTGCGATAATTGAAAAAAACTGTTATTTCAAGTTATTCTTAAAGAAACTAAATATTATAAATACTAATTTAAGTAATTCTAAATTAATTTAACTTTTGGTGTTATTATTGCGGAGTAACTTGATAAGTATCATCATTTGTATCTTTGTGGAATTCGGCTGCTGTTAATGCTGCGGGGGCCATTTCAGTTGTTGTTGCTGCATTATCAAGCATGTCATTGTCGAAATAGCTTTGATTATCAACTATTGAAGCTAGTTGTGTCATATTGCTTTCAGTATTTTCATGAAAAAAAGTTGTATTTTCATCTGAAACTGACCCTTCAGGAATGTAGAGATAAAAAGGAAGAACTTGTTTCAAATTTGTTTCGAGATTTAATTTTTGATAAGAAGTTAAGAAATATTTACGTTTCAGTTCGCTTCCGTCAAAATTCCTATCATAAATTTCCTTATTCAAAATATTTACGACTAAATTATGGGGTATTAATTTACATTTAATATGATGATAATTAAAAAAGAACTCGTAATCATAATTATCATCATCCAAGGAATTCGAATTTCCCAATTGAAACTCTTTCAAAATTATTTCGCAAGTTATATGATAAAAATTATCATCATTTGAAGGTTGATAAAATAAATTTAACGGCTTAAACTGCAAATCTTGCGCTAAATTTAAATCATTGTGTGGTGTACCAGACATGTTTCTTTTGATGTTTTGTACACTAATAAGGATTAAAATATAGTAAAAATCAAAAAAAAAAATTTCAATATTCGTTTTATTTCAGCTGGAGTAGTCGTCTTTATAAAGCATACAGTGTGTGACGAAAATTTTGTTTTCTTATTTAAATTTTTTTTTTTTTATATTATGTGCGATTATTTCGATTGAACTTTAACTTGGCAAAGAGGGGTATTAAAGTGTGTTAGAATTTCGAAAATTTTGATGACCGATCTAACAGAATAGCGACCGGAACAATATTCCGAACCTTTTTTTCCTGTCACAAATTATAATAGTATCACATGCATGCTTTAATTATATATCACATTCACGTGTCGCAAAAAAAGAGATCAACTAATAATACTGTGCGCAACTTATCTGCGAGAAAATTACTTGGATTTAGTCACCGTATTCGAGATTCAGGAATCCAGATGTTTAAGTAGTTTAATAATTCCTCCAAAAAATTATAACTGATAACTTTAGATCTGTACATAAATAGATTATATTGAAGATATGTAAGAAAAATTTTTGAAAATGATATACATACAGTATTAGATAATCCATATTATGTAAAATCACGTGATAAAATATTTTACCATAAAAAAATTCCATGAATTTTTGTAAATCTGACACGGCCGGGTCACGAGAATCTAAAAATTAATTTTGCCCGGCCTAATATTAAGATATAAAGGAATAGATAATGGCCATCCAGCTGTTTTTATGGCTGTTTGAGCAAAAAATTACTAGATCACAAATTAGTATAAGAATATTTTGGGATTCTATTGATTAAGGTAAACTAAGACGACATATTTGATAATTTAGTTTAAAAGTTTTCTTGCATAATCATAAAGAGCATAAATAAATTTTTAACATAATGCAGCAGGCTTATTTTTCAATACATCGCAGACATTTCATTGAACAGTTTAGTTTTATTCTTTTTCCCGTACGTACTCATCAAAGTTAACCGCAATTTATTGAAGTAATTCATAATCTTGCCACTACTATTAGACTCACCAACATTGCCAAATTTGCGCTTATTATGCCTGAAATTAATTAAAATGTAATGATATTAATAGAAATAAAACTATTATAATTACGATTAAATAAACGAAAGTACTTTGCTTGCTAATTATGCTTTTTTAGTATTAAGGTCTCTTTTCTAGTTTTTGATTAATTTCCGTATTGGAAGCTCCAAGCTTTATAAAATTAGTATCTTTACTTTTTGATACAATTTTAATCTTTGTAACTTTGCAGATATTTCGGTGTCAAATAATCAGCTCCGGGAAAGCTTTGACCAAATCTGCTTTCAATTTACAAATAATAATTAATAATTAGGAGCAATGCATTTTTACTTTGATGGTAAGGGATTTTGATGTAATTTTATACTATTATTATTTTTTTTTTGTAATGGACCTAGCTATTTTTACTGGATAAATTTATTTTGATTTCTCTAAAATGCTTTCGGAAATTCCATTGGTAAAGAAGTGATAAGGAAGAAAAGACATGTCAACTTTATCGCGATCATCGTTTAAATTATCGTAAATTTTATTGGCCACAATTTTAGATTAAAAGTCCGGTCACTTGCAAACTTACAAAAAAGTTTGAATATTATTTTTTATTATCAAATATACACATACACACCCATAATACAATAAATACACTACGAATGAAGTTTTTTATTAACGATCATCAATTTTTTTTTATTGAATTGGTTCAAAATAAAAATTTAAAGATCTTTATGTTCACAATATGTAACTGAAATTGACTATATGTGTTTGTCAATTGATACTGTTGAGAATAGAATTAAATTATTAACCAATCACTTTCTTTTAGAAGGTTAAAGTCCCATTTTACCGTTCCTAAAATAAAAAGAAAAAATTATCAATAGACAACTCATCAAAGTTTCGCTGCTAAAGATTTCTAGGTAAAAAAAACTTCATCTCTTTCGGCATTCTTTTAATTTCTTTAATAATTAGGGTCCTCAACTCTAAAAAATCATTGTTCTCAAATGAATTTTGTTTAATTATACTCCAATTATTTTCAGCTTGGTTGCTCATGTTATTTTTAATATATAATGGTAATTATTTTATAAAAATGTAGAAATACCAAATATTGTTCCTATGGTCCGTTTCTAGTTATTTCTAAAAATTATTAAATGCCTCATGTACACGAAACTTATTATCGAACATCGATCTTAAATTATTAGGCGAAATAAATTTGCGGCTAACCATACTGTACATATTTCAATTATAAATGATTATTCATTTGATTAATCTGTATTTTAAACTAATTGTTTATAATTTTATTTTTCTCAATCTATGATTTAAAATATCTCTCAATTCGGAAATCAATTAAAAACATTTACTTTATATGCTTGGATATAATATAATATTTGATTAAATAACCTAAATGAATTACTGATATGTAAAGAATTTTAATTAGTTATAGTAGTTTTAGTAACACAAACTTTATTACTACGCTTGTGACCAGATCTCGGCCGAATTTTAATTTCGGCCGATGGACATAATATTGGGCGAATTAAAGACACCGCAGTAAAATTTCATCAGATATATTCATATATATTCATATATATATATTATGAAAGAAATTATCATTAATCATCATGGAAATTTCTAAATCATGAATGTAATAAGTTTATGCAAGGAAATTGGAGGTTTGATTAAAGAATCAGTATGATTCTAAATACGGAAAATGTTAAATTGTTAAACATGTGCACAGACATAAACTGATAAATTGCTTTTGTCTTCATATTATCTGTCTGTTTGTGTTTAATATTGAATTAGCATTTTAAAATGCGACACATTTTTTAATAAATTAATCTTTTGTTTTCCTTTGAAGTAAATGTGATCGAATATGTAGTTAGATGATTTAACTAACTTACTTGGAATGGATAACTCAACGTTATTTTAAGTACAATAGAGTTAGGAGATATAATGTTTTTTTTTTAAAAAAAAAAAGAAATTCTAATTTTATAAAAATGAAAATTTTAAACTAAATCACTGTAATGAACTGATTAAGACTTTGATTGACAGGATATTGACCGTTAATAAGGTTTTTTTTTGGCGGCTCTAATATCAACCTCTGTATGTAATAATACTTTTGCTCATAAATTTTATAAAAGGAATCTTCTATATAAAAAATGGTAATTATTAAAGTCACACACACATTCTATTAATAGTTAAAGCTATTTGTCTAGAACAATATCACGCGTCTTAATTTAAAAAAATTCGAAAGAACAATTTTGTGTTTAAAATAAATCGCATCTTACCATATTAATGATAGACTGTGAAAAAAAACTTTATTCATTTCAATTATTGTTAACGAATAAGATTATACTAACTATAAAGAGATTTCATTTAATTAGTGATAATGAGTGGATTAAAAATTTTTTTTTATTTATTTGTATGTAATGAATAACGATGTGTAAGAAGACTGTGTGATAAATTTTTTCCTTTTTTTTTTTTTTTTTTATTATGAGATAGAAAAATTTTAATTTAATCAAAAACTAAAATATCTTATTATAATTAAATTATTCTATAATCAAATTTAATTCTTTGGTTACATATTCAACTACTTGATTCGTTGTTTATAAAAAAAAACAACTTTCCATATAGTACAGTAAATCATATTAAATAAATATCTTATAGTTTTAAACACCTTATAGGTATATTCGGGACTAATGCTGTTAATAAAAAATTAAAGTGTCTGGCTATTAAAATTCAATATCGAACATAAATTTTTTTATACTTTATTGAAAAAAGAAAGGTTGAATAACGAAATACGATGAAATAACTCAAGGAAACAACGAAGACCTTGAAAATCCAGCAGGTAAAATTAAAGTTTCGAAATTATTTTCATCGTTGAAGTTTGTCCCATTAAAGAAATTACTTTCGAAAAAATTATTCGTAATTTGCGGTGAAATTAATCGAGCGATTCGACCAATTGTGATAGAATTATTTATCAAACGAGTTCGTGAAACACGATTACGGTTCGAATTATTTCTCATAAATCGTAACATTCGGCGTGTTCGATCATGATTCCTTTGTCTGTAGTTTCTTGATAACATTGATTTTTTTTTTATGATTTTTTTTTTTTTTTGTGGCAATGATCAATTACCACTCAGATTAAAATATAAAGGTCTTTTTATATTAAATTCCTTTCCTTTTACTTTAACAAATGATTAATTTTTGATTTGTAATTGGTTACATAAAATAGCAATTTCTATACATTAACTAATTGATAGGAAATATCCACCGAACTGTGGACGAATTATATATTTGAATTTAATATACTCAATAATAGGAGAATATGGTTTTGGGATTTTTATATTATTGATTATTATTAGATCGCTTAGTTTTTGTATTACTTTGATCGGCAATTTTGCCACAGTTACTATTTTTGTATCTTTATATAAACGCCACGGTGGCTGTACCAATCTGTCCCCTCAAGTAAAGGAATCTTTTAAATATAGAAGTTTCCATAATTAGTACATATTTAAGTTTGCGCCAATTTTAATTATGTCGTGTGATCGGAATCGGCAAATTTAACATCCCTGGGTACAAATCTTTTAATTATATTTATTTGCTGCGTGTTTATATTTATATTTTTTATACCGCGTTAGACTATAACCTATAGCCTATAGAATCTATAGTATTTGAGAATAGTATAAATTGGATTTAAGTGCCAATATGTACAGTACATATATAGTACAAACATATATTATTTTTATTATAGTTATATAATAATGGAAATTATAGCAAATTTTGATTCCGATGTTTCCGAGTGTTTTCGACAATCAAAATTTTGCCAAATTTGGGAGCAAAAGTATCAATACAATATATGCGAGCCAAGTTAACCATGTCGTAAAGGAGGATATAACCGCTAACATGGCTGGAATTATAGCCAAAATTATCATTCTGTTATAATTGTCCATATTAGTCTTATTATTTTCAGCCTAAAATATGTTTTTAAAACCATTATAAAAGCGTACTTATTGTTTCAAAAATAATTCCTCATAATGAGTGAATTTTTTTCTCATGAAAAAAAAACAATGAATCAAATAATCCTTAAAAATAATATATGGCTATCAGCTATGCTAGTAGCCTAGTATGCCTGCCGTCTGCGAAACTCACCTTGATGTATATAGTTTACTTGGTTCTGTTTTTTTATATAATATAGCATGGGAAACATGTGCAGTAAATAATCGATATAATTTGTCACGTCACAAATCATATTTCACAGGAATCACTATAAAAACTTATTTAACAGATATATCAGACATACAGATTTTAATGACGACATATTACCTACATAATACTCTAGCAGAGAGTCAGCCTCAACACAACAACTTTAAATAATATTATATTTATATTATATTTTAAAATTTTCCTTTTTTTTTTACCCATTTTATTCAACATTTTAATTTAAGATTTTATGCATGTGCACCAAACTACTCCAGTGGCACCGACAAAATTTACGCGATCACGTGATCATAAAATAATTGTCACCAGTGTGACGCATGGACGGTATTCAAAATTACTATTTATCTGAGGGACAATAATTATTTGTCACGCCCTATTTATCACAGGCGTGCCACATGCTTTCACGTGCTCGTGCATATTTAATTAGTAAATCTCACGTGATCGCGTAATTTTTGTCGGTGCCAAGTTTGTGCACCACGCATAATACTTTTTGTACGCATGATTTAAATTATATTAAATTTTTTCCTAAACCCCGGCGTAGTGTTTTTTTTGTGTGTATATGTGAGTTAAACTTTATTAAACTTTTTTTTATCCATTGTCACATGCAAGCTTATATATAGTTCATTTACTTTCTCATGCTTCTCTTCTTCCCTCTTTTTTCGTTTAATATTTACAGGTTTAGCAATATGAATGGGCTCTATTTGCAAAGAAAAAATCAGAAAAAGAAAAATGATAACAGTAGTATAAAAATATGGATACCTTGCCGAAATTTGGTCAGAAAACATTAAAAATCCTGTAATTAGGCGTCAAAACAGGAAATACTAGATTTAAAAGCCCTTCGGAGTTCTCATCTACTTTCAATAAAAATGCTAATGCTAATGCGAACTCAAAAAAATGTAGCTTATGTAATAATATAGGACACGATCGTGCTGTCCATCAAACTTCTAATCGAAAAAATAGAATGAATGACAAATAAGAAATTGGTAAGTTGTTAATACTTGTAACATTTGGTTGTAACATTGGTTTAGGATATAAGCGTTAACCTTTGCTTGAGGATAGGAAGGTTATTTAGAAAAAAAAACGTTTGGAAGGAGGGGTCCCAGTAGGGGACTCCATAAGTAAAACTCGCATAGCTTATCGTGATTTTGTTTTGTAGGATTGGGAAATTATAGTTTTTTTTATTTAATTATGTAAAATTACAAATAAATCAATCGCACTCTAACAATATTGTTCACGATCAAGCAGATCACCTAGCAAAACAATCGAAGTGTATTTTTTATAACTTGTAATAATCTCGATTATATAAAAGTTGTGTACAAAGAAATTATGCGCATTGTATAACTTTAATTTATCATCATAATAGTATCATAATACCATTTTATTATTTATGGCCTACAGTATTTCCTTTGTTTTTTTTTCGCAAAATTTCAAAATATATCAACACAACAACACCAACAATCGCTTTTATGATTTTTTTTACAGTTTGTTAATTGTCCAAAAATTATAATAGGTTTAAAACTAATTAGACCTCAATCTAGTCCTTTGTTTAAACAATAAGTAGAAAACATTGAGTGAAGAATCATTAATTAATTTTAAATGGAAATATTATTATCCATAATTTGGATTTCATTTAACAACTTTTGATAGTTTAAATTCTACTTGGACCTATATTCATCTGAGCTTTGAAATTCAATAGTATTACTGTAAATGGATTTATGAATTTGAAATATATTTTGTATGAATATGTTTGATTTAATTACATTCCTTTAATAAATATGTGAAATTACCGTAATTATATCATTTATGGGCGAGAAATGTCTAATGCCGAGTCAAAATGTCTTAGGCATAATAAACTTGGCCCAATAGTGCAGGCCGGTCGTGATATACTCCATTCAATCTTTATATAAAACCGCAAAATGTGTATGAGTTGCGTATATAATCAACTGATTTATCGTTAAACGGTAAATGATAAGTAACATTTTGTATTTTAAATTGATAGGTTGGTGCAAGATTGCCACAACTGGGATTTATTTAATGATACAATCATAAGTACAGTACATCAATAACTCTTTGCCACATTTCTCATCAGTTCAAATCATTGAAATATTTGTTTGATATGTTGCACCCATATCGAAAATTTCCTCCAATTTAGAACTGGGCTGTATTCCAGAATAATATAATTTTTTTAGTGTGTCAAGAACAATTAAAAATTAAGATAAAATGAGAACAAAGATTTCTTTGATTTAATGAATTGAATCTTTTTAATCAGTTTATTGAGATGATCCAATAAGATATCCTAAAATCTATTTTTGTGCCAAAGTTTATTTAATGTTTAGAGTACAAAAGTTCGATAGAGTATTTCGTAAAATTTAAATGTTTGAATATTTTTTATTGATGGAACTAATTTCTTTACAATTTTGACACATTTAGCATAAATAAACAATCAGCATATTATATAATATCATATTCTTTTATAAGATAAATTTTTAAATCTTTTAATTTCGTTACCACCAAATTGTTACATTCTAGAAATTAAAATTCTGAAATTTTTTAATTTTATTAATATAATTAAAAAAGTTCTGGAATACCGGGTGATGATTTACAGGGTTACCTTAGAAATAGGAAATTTTACTCTTTAAACGTTATGCTGCATCACCAAATTTCAAGGCGAAAGACGATTAAATTATGTCCACAATAAATGATTTTCTAAACTTTGTGTTCATTATATATACTGCTGCGCAACATTAAATTAATTTTGTATCTAATCCACGAATATAATACCAAAAATTAATTAATTAATAATAACAGAACAAACTTAAAAGAATTTCAAAAGACATGTAAATTGGCGCCTAAAAAAAAATTCCTTAGAATAGAGATTTTGTTTAATGATTACTGTGTTTTAGGAAAATACCTTTTAATATTGAAATGGAAATCATATATAATTGTTTGTGTAATAGACTAATCGGATCGAATGGCCACTTCGGGTGGCACACTGCAGTTCGCCAACTTTTATCTCTCGGATTTTTTTTTTATTGTTGGTGCTAGTATTAATTGATTACTAACGCTATTTATTCTTTCATTTGGGCATTTCAGTGCACTTAATGGACAAAATTTTTTGTATTCTAAATTCAATTTTCAACCAATTTTAACAATTAGAATTAGATTGAATAATGCTATTTACTAATTAAAAAACTACTTTATTACAATATCAAAATAATCAATAAATTATTAATTGCAAAAATTAAATGAATTATAATACTTTAAATATATCAAAAAAAAAAACATGACTGGCGGCGACACAGTCGCAGTGCGTCTGCTTCCTTTAGTTTGAAAAATAAGATGCAATGTACCTTAAAAATATTCAAAAATAAAATAAAATTTCCAAAATTCTTTAATAATAAAATAATAAAGAATTAGAACTTTATTTTAGAATTTTGAATTTCTAATCTTTCTAATCTCTATTTTGTTTTAAAACTTACGAGCTTTTTTTCTTTCTTTTTGTGTTTTTTTTTGATAATTAAGATAACCAAATTTTGTTTTGACTCAGAGAAACCAAAAAGAATAAATAGTGATAAAGTGTAAAAAAAAAAGCACGTTAAAATCCTTTCATTTTCTTTCTTTTTACAAAAATAATAAATAAAGAATTTGAAATCGTAAAATCTTTAAATTATTCACAAAAAGAATGTTAATAAATGTACCCATTGTTAAATATTTTTTCCTCACTAAATCGCCTAATTGTATTATTGTTTTTATCATTTTTTGATAATGTCAAAAGAATTTATCTAACACAAGAATAGTATCTCAGATGATTATTTAATTAAAATAAAATAATATTGTTCAAAAAATAAATAAAGTAAATATAGATTTCTTGACGATAAATATTTGAACTCAACTTTATTGTATAGCTATATTAAGTTACCACTCATAGAATTTAGAATTTCGGAAAATTCTAGGTCCGAATCGGTAAAATTTTTATCCAGATTATCTGATTTTTAATAAAAAGTACCTTTAATAATGCGTATTTATCAAGCGCATAAAAAATGGTATGAACTGTTAAATTTTAATGATTATAATACGGTAAAATCTTTTCGTAGAATAAGCGAATGATCTTTCTAAGAATATGATAGGATAACGCATCCCATTTGTATTTACGTATGATCGACATGTTGAATTGGAATTTATCTAGAACTCTGCTTTCTTTTATGAGCAGCATTAGGTCATCTGTTCTTTGTACTTACAATAGTACATCTAATAACTGTATAATAATTATTTGATCCAGAGAGTGAATACACAGTGACATTCATTAATAACGCTTCGCTAGAAAAGTATTAATTGCATTTACACAAAATATGTATAATCTCCGTTGGTTCGAATTTTTGATTTTTTTTTTTTCAGTGCCACTTCACAAGACGAATGGTATTACCTAGGTATTACCAAGTGTGACACGCGTGACAAAATATTATGCACTGTCACATGCTATTGAATAGAAAAGAGAATAACGATAGACTGATAAATAATTATTGCACTTTTTTTTGAAATGACATACATCATTTTTATTTCATTATTCTTTTCTTTTTACAATTAT
This sequence comes from Glomus cerebriforme, assembly GCA_003550305.1. NCBI lineage: Eukaryota > Fungi > Glomeromycota > Glomeromycetes > Glomerales > Glomeraceae > Glomus > Glomus cerebriforme. The sequence continues at coordinate 173,751 of QKYT01000040.1, read as the reverse complement.
TAATCTTAAATTTTTAATAATAATATTATTGTGATCATTAGTGCAACTTTGGGTGAAGTCGTTATTTTTTATTGACCTATGTCATTTAAACCTAAAAAAGTACGTTCAACATAAACAAATGCGAGCAATTCATTAGTAAAGTACGTACCGATGAAGGATCAACGGGGATCAAATCTGGCATACAAATTCAGTTATTCGAAAGTAATAATTTCATGGTGGAATTCGTAATAAAACAATTTATTCTACGTTATAAGGTTCGTGAAAAGGAGGAAAATGATGTAAAAATTATATTTTCCGTCATAATTTTCTCTCTCTATTAGGAATTTGTAAATATCTTACCCTGCAATCGTACATTAACTTGTTTATCTGTTATCAATCCTAACACCGATTTTTTATTTCTTGGTTATATTTTCTATTGTTTCGTGTACTCGCTCAACCACAACATTAATTATTGCTTTTTAAATTTTAGGTTGTACTTTATTAAGATTTATTTTATCAGACTATTTTATCAGTCATTTTCGTATTTCAATGCATTTGTTGCGTATGTGTGCTAAACTTTTCTTAGTACAGGTTTTTAGAAATTAATAAAGTATAATTTTGTAAATTTAGGGTGCATTTTTACTTTGTATTGTACTATATGACTATATATTTATATGTGGTACAGTCAATAAAAAATTTAATACTATTGGTACATTAAAATCCGTCCCGGTAACACTGAAAAACAATTTCCAATTACAGACTTACAGATTCTCTTATAATGATCTACATTTCGAATCTATATAAAAGGATCATTTTTTTTTCATACGTTTTAAAATTTCTGATATTTCTTTTATTATAATGAGTATTCGAATCTGACACGATGTTTTCTGATTATTTTCAGATTGTAAACGAACTTAAAATTGTGCGGCAATTATTGGAAGTTATGTGTGTCTTTTGTACAATATTTAGTAAATATATATATATATATATTATAATAATAACATTCCCGAATTTTAAATGCAAAAAAAAAAGAAAATATTTTTTTATTCTTATAAAAAAATTCTTATTCTCAAGTAAAACCTATAAAATCACATATTGGAAGCATATATATTATATAATATATGGTCGCCATCTTTCTCTTTCGTTGAGACAAAAATGTTCAAGTTGGACGATTTAATTCCGTAAGTATGTTGTGCTTTTATCGATTTTTTTATTATGAAGAACTTGAAGAAGCTATAATGAATCAGTTTGACAAAATCAACCTTCGAAGAAATATCTCTGAACAAAACTCTTTAGTTTTGGTAAGCGTCGCTAATCTCGACCAACATTACAAATTTGACTAATTTTACCCGAATAGCTAATTCTGGCCAAAAGCAAATGATTTGACGATCTTTATTTTATTTGTTACTTTGTTACAGTGATAATAATGAAAATATAAAAATAGCATATGGAAAAACAAATGCAGAAACACAGGAGTTACTTCATGTTATTGTACACAAAGAGTCTATGAGAAAGATAAATGCAGTAGATGAAAGAGATATGTAGGAGAAGTTCCACATTATTTTACGCCAAATTTTTTATGAAAAAGATAAAGAGATAAATGTATTACAATCCAAATCAAGTAATATATGAAAGAAATATGAAGGAGAAGTTTCATGTTATTATTGCACAAAATTATATGAAATAGAGGATAATGTTTCATGTTATTATAAGTCAATAATTTTATGAAAGGGGTAAGATGTAATACCATTCAAATTAAGTAATATATGAAAGACAGAAAGAGATAAGCATGTGTTACCGTACGTTAAATGAAAGAGATAAACGCGATGTTGATACAATCAAAATAAGTAATCTATGAAAGACATATGTAGGAAAAGTTTCGTGTTACTGCAGAACAATCCAAAATAGGTAATTTATTGAAAGAGATAATCGTACACCAAAATTTTATGAAAGTGCAGGAAAAACCAATGACGTCTAAAGTAAACGAGATTTCTTGACTCAGAGTCTCTCCTAATGTGTTGGATAAACTTGAATATCCATTAATTTTGTCCGAAACTCGTATCGGATTTGGGATACAACATTTGGGGATAGTGATATAGTTAATTTGTTAATCTTAACTCTGGTCGAATATAATTTGACCGGAGTTAAGATTAACAGATTAACATTAATCGCAGTCTGGTGATATCTGAGATATTAAGTCCCGGTTTGTCCCAAATTCAAACATTATCTCATTTATCTGTTATGATCAGGGTTGAGGACTTCAATAACTCAAATCCGGCATATCTCGGATTCGACTTGGTATTCCAAAATCGGATTAAAATATTTCAAACGGAAAAACGTAGTTTGTGTTACGTTCTCTTACAATAAGACAAGAATAAACACATATAGTATATTCAAAATCAGTTAAGTTGCATAAAATCAAATTATAATTCTGGCCGAAACAAACATTTAAATTTAAATTTGTTAAGTCGTTCGGTTGTCACACACGTACTGTAGATAGGACCCGAAATATATGTAGGGGTAGGGTGCACTATTGCGTTGCCATCATAGAGAAACTTTATGAGGGTAGGTTAGGATTTGCGTACAAAATAAGGAATTTTTAATTAAAGTTATCAAAATACTTATTTTTAACAGATTTTCTTTCAAGTAGAAGGGTTTTAAATTTGCTATTTTTAGTATAATTTGCCGATCATATATATAATATATGTACTAGTAGTTCCAGTAGTTCCAATATTAAAGATTTCCGTTACCCAGAAATTATTTATTATATATATGGTGTGTGAAATCATTGCAATACAATTGAAACAATATAATAAAATTACAATAAAAAATTTTTTTTATTAATATTTTTTTTTTAAACAAATATTATTTGCGCAAAAATAAACAATGAGTAATCATATGTGTTTATTTTTTCTAATTATTCAGTGCCAAGTGTTAATTTTGCGTACTGATCTTATAAAAACCCTTGCGTACAGTTATTAGTAAAGTCACCTTACCACACATATACTGTATATTTCGGGTCCTACGTAGATTAATTATTCTCAAGTTTTAAAAGACAATACGATTTAAAATTCAAAGAACATATTTACTTTCTTCTTTCATAATATCAATTGAGTTTTCTTTTGCATGGCCAATGTATAATTCATATTTTTTATTTAATATATTAATTTAATTCCGATTGAAATTTTTATTATGAATGTTAACATTCGGGCACTTTTTTAAAAAAAATATATATATATTTATTTAAAGAAATCAAGGCAAATAGCGTAATGTTCAAGCCACTCAAATTTAATCGTTGCTCAAAAAGAACGGAGTTATTTGTCGATCAAAATACAAGCTCTTAAATTTTTCGTTCTGATCAAAAACAAGCAGCAAATTCGTTTTATGTTAATCAAAAACAACAGCAACTTCTTTTTTTCATGTCGATCAAAAAAAATCATTTGTTAGTGTGGCACGGATGACACGCATTAAATTTTGGGTCAATATTATCCTGAAGTTTTAAGTAAGCTATTTATTTAAAGGAGTGATGTATTAATAAATTCTTTGCGATTCCTGATATTACATGAAAACATTTACAATCAAATTTTTGAAGAAAATTTTTTTTTTATATAAAACTTGTTAATACATCTAATCAACCTTTCTACATATAAAAATTTTAAAAAAAAACTTAAAATTAAGGAGATATCAAAGATATACTGTATATCCGATCCTTCCATAATAGCTTAATTTTTTATCTTATCATTAGTCTAACCTCGCGATAATTTTAATAAATTCTTTGAAAAATTAAATTATATACCGTAAATACTAAAGTAATTCTTAAGTTTCAAATGACATTAAATTGGCGTTATGAAATATTATTGTTGCGGAGTAACTTGGTGGGTATAATCATTTGAGTCTGTATGAAATTCAGTGGTTGCTGCTGTGGTTGTTGCTGTTGCTGTTGCGGGAACCATTTCGGTGGTTGTTGGTGCAATACATTGACTAACAACTATTGAAGTTGGTTGTGTCATATTATGTTCAATATTTCTATAATTAATAATTGAACCTGATACTTCGGGAATGTAAAGATAAAAAGGAAGTACTTGCTTCAAATTACGTTCGAGATTTAATTTTTGAAGAGAAGTTAACAAATATTTACGTTTCAGTTCGTTTGCGTCAAAATCCATACCATAAATTTCCTTATTAAGCACGCTTACAATTGAATAATGAGATAATAATTTACACTTAATATGATAATTATTAAAGAAAAACTCGTAATCATAATTATCTTCGTCCAAGGAAACGGAATGAAAATCTTTCAAAATTTCACACGTTACATGATAAAAATTATTATCATTCGGAGGTTGATAAAATAATCTAAACTCATCAAGCTGCAAAATTTGAGCTAAAGTTGAATCGTCGCGTGGTGTGGTACTAGACATGTTTCTTTTGAGACGCGGTGAAAATTTTAATTTTCTGTGTAAATCGCCAAAGATTATTCAGAAAAATTATGAAGGAATCCTTTTTGCGTTAATAAGGATTAGGATCTAGAGTGAATATAAAAAAAATTTTAATGTTGCGTCTGACGACTGGTCTTTTATAAACATAGCGTTGTTATTAGCGTGTGACGAAAAAAAAAAATTTTTCTTATTTACAAAATTTTTTTTTTATATTACGAGATTATTAGTTTGGTAATTAAATATGAGGATTTCGAAAAATTTAATGATCCAATAGACCCGACCGAAACAATATTCCGAACTAGTAGTGATATTTAGAAAACTTTTTTTCATGTCACATTATTAACCGTGTGATCTGTAGATTATTCCCTAATATCGAATGTGTCTTTAATTATATATCACATGCAATAAAAGTTTTATTTTCAGGGAAAACTAATAATACTGTTAGAGGCATTGCATAATTTATCTGCGGGAAAATTACTTGCCACCTTATTCGAGTATATGCAGATGATTAAGTAGTTTAATAATTTCCTCCATTTGGAATTGCTAGATAAAAATCAATTTCTTTGATACTAGATTGCTTGCAGAAATTTATCTATTTATACTACTTGTAAAGGTAATTGAGATTTGTAATTTACAATTTATTTTTCTAAAGAATTGTACGTTTACTACCAATTTTTGCCTTAGATATCCATGTACTAACGTTCGAAAATCCGCAGCATATTATATCGTGTAATATTGAAAAGAAATATATTATATATGATATCGACAAATAATAAAAAAAAAATTTAATTTTAAACAGTTTCGAATATTTTACATCAACCAAATATTTCTTTTCATAGACTTAATTTAGAGACCAATATTCAAATAGTCGTACTCGTACAGTTATCTGGTTATCTGCAGCAACAAATTTATTCTAGAGAAATAAGTCCAGAAGTATAAATTTGTTTAATAGAATAATAGAATAATGTACTGAATGACAACTAAGTATTTTTTAAATTATTTGGTTTTATCCTTATGTCAAAATATAAATAAATCGATTTTTTAGTATTAGTTTTAAATTTCAAAATAATAGAACAAAATAAATGTGACTATTAATAAACAGAAAATCGTGCTTTAAAAATTTTTAAAAAAATTAAGTACTAATTTGGTAATAAAAAAAAGAAAAAAAAAATAATTAACTCCAAACTATATAAACTAATATTTTTGGTTTACTTCACCCGTCCAGGAAAAAAATTTATTTGTAAAATTTGCCGGGTGGACTTTTTAATAGTGTTTGTATCCGGATATAAATTTTTTAATTTAATGGTTATCCGAATATGGATTCTCCGGATATAACCTGTTAACCACCCGCTTAAACGAAATGTGGGCCAGGTTTGTGGCGCAGCTAGCTGATGTGGCGCAACAAAAAATCATAAAAAGAATTTTTTTTATATTAACATATAGCCTAGAGTGTTAAAAGCAGTTTTAAATAACATTATTGACTTCTTTTAACAAAAATTTTATTTTTCGTCAAATCCATTTTTGGAAATGATCAGCAAAGATGGTAAAATCAATCATTTATATGTAAAGTCAAAAACGGCATTTTAAATCTCCTTTCAAAGCATAAGTAAACTTGCAGAGCAGCAGAAATCACATTTACAGTAAAAATTTAAAAGCTTTATGTTAGAGTAAAAATTTGTTATGTATTTTTTTTAAAAAATTGCTGCGCCACAAATCTGGTATACATGCCTGAATATTTTATTAAATTATTTTCATTTTGTTTACAATTAAGGAATTGATTAATTAAAAGCTGAAATTCAATTAATGTTTTATTGGCAAATTGGTTTGAACCAAATAGATAAGTTTGTTCTTCAAATGGAATTATATCATCTTTAATTAATTCAATAGAAATTAGTAATTCAAATTGAAATACAATTCTTAGTGTTGCATGGGTGGTTGCTCATATTAAATATAGATATTGCCAAAAGTAAATAATTTTTCCTTAAAATCTATATTGTTAATAATACATACATTTCATATTTTATTATTTTTTTTAGGCATAAAGTTAAATTAGCTGCTATTATTCTTTTAACTTCTAAATGTTATTTATAGTGATCTGTATATGCAACTACATTTACAGATTGAGAAACTTAATATAATGAAGATAATAGGTAAGGTTTATGACAGAAACTTAAAAGTATTATTAGTAGTCAGACTTTAATTATTTTTAAGATAAAGAAAAAATTACTAAAATTTAAAATGTGAATTTTTTTGATTTTAATTTGATCAATAAGTTTTGTGAGTTTTTTTTACATTATTAGTTTTTTATTTGCTTTTTCTCTTTTATTTTCTAATAAATTACCTATCATTCCTTCAAATAAAAAATAGATAGATTTAAAAAATGCTAATTGGTATTTATCTAAAGAATTAGATAATTCTAATGACTGAAAATTCTTCAATTTTTTACAAAATTTTTAAAATTAAAACCTATTTGTAAGTATTTTTTAGGTATTAATTTGAATTATTTATTTAATTTAAATATTATTTTTATAAAAAATAAACTTGGTAGTAAATCAATAAAAGTATCATGTAATGCATCAGGAAATTTTTTTGGGGATATATAGTAATATATATCTCTTCATCATTATTTATCATGTTAATTATAATATGTAATATATATTGATAATAATCGTATTCGTCAAGTGAATTCAATGTGAATAAATAGTAATAAAACATTAGATTTTAACCTAAATGATAAATATTGATAAATATTTAAATGATAAACATCAAATTTAATAAATACTAATAAATATGCTAATGATAAATAATCTGAATGATAAGAAATACAAATGATAAAAATCAAAATTTAACCAATATGATAAACATAGTGTTTTATAAAGGATAAATAATCCTTTGCATTTATTCAGAGCGTATTTTGAATACTTTGATTAAAACAAATTAACTTTTTTTATTATCACTATTTTCAAAATGGTATATGCAGTGTTGATTATCTGATTAAAAAAAACCCAAATTTTTGCTGAATATTTTGAATTTAACAATTTAAAGTATTTTACTTTTGTGATTACTTACAATTTTCTAACAGTATTTGTTTTAATATATTTGTTTACAGCTTTTTCTTAAGTTTTATGATAGGTTATTATGCATTATTTGAAGTTTCTTTTGCTTAAAGTTTGATTACTATGATTACTGATGATTATTGGAATTTATCAGTTTTTTTTTTAGATTCTAAGTTTCAGTTGCTTTTTTTTTAGTTTTTAATGGTGAATAACTATTTTTCTCTTGATATAACAGGTATAACAAGAAAAAAAATGTCACACAAGTATTAAGCCTGGTCCCGAAACTAAAATATTTCAGATTTGCTAAAATTCTGAAACCGTAATCTGAAATATTTTTGAAATCTGAAATTCTGAAATCTGAAATTCATGCTGAAATGCCATATTAAAATTAGCCAATTAAAATTAAGTAATTAAATATATAAATAGTTTCATTTATATTGTACAAAATGTACAGTTTATCAATTTTCTTTTTTTTTATCCTATTATGACTAGACAAAATTCTAAAGGTAAAAGCGGTCGCAAACAGGATGAAGTCTGAAAATATTTCATGCAAGTTCCATTAAAGTCTTAAGGCCATTTTTTTGAAAAATGCAAGTTGTGCTATAAAAAATAGCCATATGCATATATAAATATGTTACAATCTCATTTTGCTAATAAGTGTGCTGACTGTCCTAAAGATATTTAAAACTACTGGCTTGGATATCTCACTGCAAAGAACTTCTTGAAAGATGAAATAGCTTCTATTACCTCATAAGAATCAAGTCAATCAATAATTTCTAATAAGAGAAGGAGAAGTTCTAATGGTATAATTAATTATATTAATTATTAATTGTATGATTGTATCCATATTTTAACTTTTAAGTTAATTATTTTTTTTAATTATTTTATTAAGTTCAATCTAAGATTGAAGATTATTATAAGAATTGAGAATTACCACCAAATAAAGCAGCAATTATTGATCGAGCACTTATTCGAGCTTTTGTTTGTTATGAAATACTATTTGCTATAATTGATAATCCATTTTTTCGTAAATTATTATATTAATTATGTTTAAATTATTGTCCTTCTTCGTGAAAGGTACTTTCAGATTCTCTTCTTAATCAAGAAACTTTACGAGTTAATCAAGCTAATTAATAAAGAATTAGAGCATTCCAAAAACTTAACACTTGGTAATATTAGGGAAATTTTAGAGGCGCAGAACTGTGGAAATCTGCAAAATTTGCAGATTTCTGCTTTTTTTTATATATTTTTGATAAATATCTGTGCAGTTCTTCAAATAATTTTATTCAATTTTTTTAGTAAAGTTTTTAGAAAAAATCTGCAATAATCTTCAATATTGCAAATTTGTTAAAAATTTTACAAAAAATCTTTGATTTTTTTTTATTTTGATAATCTTCAGTTAAACTATTATTTAACTGTTTTAAATTTTAGGTTTCAAAGTCTTGGACAAAATTGGTAAGTTTCCAAACTTCATATTTAATCTGCGGCATGCAGATTTTTTTTCNTTTTTTTTTTGCAAGATTTCGAACTCCTCTCATTATCTCCGGACTTTACTTTCAAAGAATAAGTATTATTTTTATTAAATAAACATTTACTAATGTTTTCTTTAGATTTCAGAAAACTGAAATACAACTTTAGACCCATTTTGAAGGTAATAACTTCAAAATGAATTATTATTATTTTTTTTATTTATGAATGTTTATTAATGTTCTTTTGTTTTTTTAGGTTAGAAGTTGAAATGTAAGTTCTAAACTCCATATTTCAAAGGTAATAACTTCAAAAATTTATTTATTTTTTATTATTTTTTTTATTTATAAACATTTACTAATATTTTTTTTTTNTTTTTCTTTAGTTCCAGGAAGCTGAAGTATAGCTCTGGACTCCTATTTCAAAGGTAATAACTTCGAAATGGATTTTTATTATTATTTTTTTTATTTATAAATGTTTACTAACATTTTTTTGTATTTTTTTAGGGTTGAAAGTTGAAATGTAAGTTCTGAACTCTCTATTTTGAGGTAATAACTTTGAAAATTTATTTATTTTTTATCATTTTTTTTATTTAATAACGTTTACTAATGTTCTTTTATTTTCTTTAGATTCTAGAAAACTGAAATACATCTTCGGACTCTTATTTCAAAGGTAAGACTTCAAAAAATTTTTTTTTTGTTTTTTTTTATTAAATGAATGTTTACTAACGTTCTTTCTTTTATAGGTTTGGGTCTTTGGGTATGGGATTTTGAAATAGGTTTGTAGTAAAGAAAGAAGTATTAAATAAATGTTTACTAACATTTTTTCTTTTGTAAGTTCAGGTCTTTGGGTATGAGACTTCAAAATAGGTTCATAGTGAAGGGNGAGNGGTATTAAAAGAAATGTTACTAATGTAACATTCTTTTTTCTTATAGGTTCAGATTCAACTTGGACTTCAAAGATTAGGACTTCAGCTTGAGATTTAACCTGGACTTTGAAGATTTGTATTGGGAAAGATAGATATAGGTTTTTTTTTTATTAAAAAAATGTTACTAACATAACATTTCTTACTTTTTGTAGGACTTCAGCTTCAGATTCAACCTGAACTTCGAAAGTTTGTATCAGAAGAGATATAATTTTTTATTAAAGAAATGTTACTAATGTAACATTTCTTATTTTTTTGTAGAACTTCAGCTTCAGATTCGACTTGGATTTTGAAGATTTGTATTTGGGGAGATAGATATAGGTTTTTTTTATTAAAGAAATGTTACTAACGTAATATTTCTTACTTTTTTGTAGGATTTCAGCTTCAGATTCAACCTGGACTTTAAAGGTTTGTATTGGAAAAGATAAATATAGATTTTTTTTATTAAAGAAATGTTACTAACATAACATTTCTTACTTTTTGTAGGACTTCAGCTTCAGATTCAACCTGAATTTTGAAAGTTTGTATTAGGAGAGATATAATTTTTTTTATTAAAGAAATATTACTAATGTAACATTTCTTACTTTTTAGGACTTCAGCTTCAGATTCGACTTGAACTTCAAAGGTACATTGTATTGGGGGAGATAGATATAGGTTTTTTTTATTAAAGAAATATTACTAATGTAACATTTCTTACTTTTTTATAGGACTTCAGCTTCAGATTTGACCTGAACATCACAAGCTGAAGGAAGCAAAGCAACAATGGATGATGATGATTATGATATTATGGTAAGTTATTTGAAAATATTATTTATTAATAATACATTTGCTGAACTTCGAATTGATAAATATCACATAATATTTTAGATCACTAATTTGGATAGGAACTTTTTAAATTAAAAGAACTTAAAAAAGTTTTAATACCGAGTTATAATACCACTAAAAATATTTTATTACAAAATGTATCATTAAAATTTTCACAAAATAAAAAAAATATTTAGTTTTAAATACAATTTTATTAAAATGATAATAATAAATAGAAATATAGTAAAAATTTACAAATGAAGTTATTTTGAAAATTTGCTTTGTAAAATTCTGCACAGATTTTTAATACTTAAATAATCTGCACAAAAATCATAAATTTTTTTTTTTTTGAAGTTTGATGGTATGTCCAAAGATCTGTACAGGATTATCATATTGCAGACCTGTGCAGATCTGCAGACCAAAAAATTTGATGAATTATTTTAACTTTTTATTATATAAATCCACTAGCATTATAATAATAAATTTATTATTATTTATTAGCTTTGAATGGCTGGATTAGTGCAAGTACTCTTTCCATATATAATTTTGTCATATTAACTCCTTCCAATCAGCAATATCTTTATTATCTTTGGGATTTTTCTTCATTTCATCATACTGGAGAATTTCATGTATCTGAAATAAAAAAGATTATAAAAAAGATTGGGGCAAAAAAGTTTAGTGCAGTTGTTACTGACAATATATCAAATATTTAATTAGCTTGAGAAATTATTTCTAAGAAGTATTCCTCAATATTAAATTTGAGATGTATCGCTCATTTTATAAATCTAATCATGAAGTCAATCTTAGGTAATATTTTATTAATTTTTCTTTTAATTAGTTAATTCATAATCTCTTAATGTCACAATGAAAGAATTCATCATATTAAATAATATATTAATTTTAATAGATCATGGAACAGCTTCTAAAATTTTAGTTGCTTGTAATAGTATTACCAATTATTTTAAAGTATCACATATTTGCAATTATTTATTAACTGAATCTGCAAAGATTCTAAAAATTGAAGTTGATGGATTAAAAACTTTTATTAAAACAAGATGGACATCCATGTATGAGGCAACTTATTCAATTGTTAGAATGAGACGGGCTCTTTATGAAGTAATATTTATTATATTTTTAATTTATTTAAGATATATATTTAACTAAGTATTAACTTTATTATTTAGGTAATAACTAATCATTTTGAGNAAATTACTAATTCTAATGTTAAAAAAATTCTTAAAAGAACTGATTTTTATGATTTTTATGATAAAGTTAATACTTTAGCTAAACTATTCTGACCTATCAAAAATGCAATATTAATGCTTGAAGAAAATCAAACTAATTTGGCNGATNNATTNATCCAAATGATTNGTTTGGCTCANNAAATCAAANATTTCAATTCAAGTAATTTAGTATCATTTCAGAAACATGCAATACAGGCATTTAATAAAAGATAGGAGGAATTCAATGTTTCTTTATATCTGTTAGCTTACTTTTTACATCCAATATTTTGAGATATATAAAAAAATATATATTTTTTTTTTTATTTATGTAATAACAAATAATAGCTAATAATGATAATTATTTTCATAGCACAAGGGTTACAAAGTGAAAAATATTCTTTAATTGCTTCAGCCACTGGTAATATTTGAAAAAAGATGGGAAATAACTAAAAATCATGCAAGGAGCTTTTCTCTTAAATGTGTAAATATAAACTTAGACTAGAACCTTATAACAAAGTAATTAGAGATTTGGATGAAACTCCTATGTTATGATGGCTTGCCATTGATGATACTAGCAATTATTTGCAAGAATTTGCTCTTTATGTTCTATCCGTTGTACCTCATAGCACTAGTTGTGAGAGAGTATTCTCAATTCTCAGATGGTTCTATAACAAGAGAAAACTTAGCTTATAAACATCAAAAGTTGAATTTATGGCTAAGATTTGATTATATTATATTTTAAAAGCAAATGATGAATTAAAATATACAAGTTCAAAATATTCTAAAGATGAATTAAAAGTTATGGTTGACAAATCTTTGGATAATCTTGAGGAGGATTTTGAGGATAATGAACCTGAAAGAATATTAGTAGAGCCTGATAAAATTTCAAATCACACAGTGTCAGTATTAATATTAGAGGAGATATTTGATGTAGATGAAGTGCCATTTATCAGAAATCTGGAAGATAGTAATGATGAAGAAGACGATGATGATATTGATGATAACAATGATAATAATAATGATAATATTCCTGAAGAAGAACCATTAATGTTTCAAAACTTGCATCAAAATTTCTTGATTAATTAGTGTACCATGAATTTTAAATTGTCTATTATTCCTAAATTAGTATAATATACTAAATATTATGACTGGGGTGATAATCAAAATTTTTAATCCATTTTCAATCCATTTTCAAAATATTCAAATTTTTATTAGTAATTAATATAAAAATTATTAATTTTTGTTCAATCTAAACTCAATCCAATTTCAATCCAATAATTTGTCACATACTCAGTACTCACATCTTTTGTTGTTAGATTTTATTATCTGAAGCGTTAGCGAAGGACTATTTACTGTAATGACTTAACAAAAAATGTTTTATTACCCATTTTTATTTTCATCACAAACATCAATTTTATTTCCTTTATTGAAAATGCATCATGATTATATAATACTTTTCTAAAAAATACCCCTGAAATATACTAAAAAAGAAGATCGTGTAATGGCATAATACTTGTGCCAAGATCACGTCACTCGCATGACACTTGTGTAGATTGTGTAGCACTTAATGTATATAGTACTATAACACAAATAATTTGTTATTTTTGTCTTTTTAATCTTAATACTATGATAGACTTAAATAGTTTCTATTTCCCTAATTATACAATCATTACAAAATTATTACTTATTAGTTAATTATGATTACTCATTCGATTAATTGCATTAGTAATTCAAATATGATTTATTCATTTATAATTGCATAAGTGCAAATTCAATATGAGAATTATATTTATAAAAAGAGATAAGATATCTAAAATATTTCAAAATTTTTTTTCAAATTTTCCAGAATAATAAATAATATAATGCCTTGCGTCTGAATTTCTCAACCTCATACAGTAAATTATTATAATTGAATTAGAATAATTTGGACAAATGAATAGTGTAAATACTTGCTCGATCAAAGAATGAGTAGGAATAATAAATTTTAAAGCTTAACAGGTTGAAATCGAGCTGGATTTTAGAGGAGTATCATGGAGAAAATTAACGAATATTTTGGCACTAGATACATGGGATCACAAATGAAAATGAAGTGGAAGAATTTATTACGAGAGCATTTGGTAAATATATCTGTATTATTTTAATACATTATTATTTATGTATTAATATTTTTTTAGGACCAAGTAGCGTATAGGTTAGGGGATAATAAAGGTCATAATACATGAAACAGAATATTATACTTTGAATTATTTGAGGAAGAACCATGAAAAAGGCCAGGTAGTAAGGACTAATTTATATTTATTTACCAAATAATTTTATTTTAAAAATAATAATTCATACAAAATAAAAATTAAATATTATACTTTTTTTAGTATAGTGAATATATAAATATTCGAGAAGGAGAAAGAAGAAATAATTCACAAAGAGAAAGAAGGTAATATCTCTTTCTTAAATTATTTATGTATTAATTATTAAACTAATTTTATATATTTAATTTTTTCTTATATACTACAGATAATTTTTTATTTCAAGGAACTTTAAAATCAATTTTTTATATATTTGATTTATAATTTTTTTTGGTATTTAAACCTTTTTTTTTTTCTTGATTTTTTTTTCCTAATCCTAAAGAGATCACATTTACTGCATCTTGTGATAATTATCAAATATTTGCTTACATCATATCTATATTTTTTATTTTCTTATATAAGAAATATGCAATTTTACATAAATTTAAAATAAATGAGAAAATTATTATAAATTTTGCAAATTTCTACCTAATTTAAATTTTGGCATTAAGTTTATAATTCAGTATTAATTTCAAATTTTGGTATACATTTCAGCATGCCAAAATGATTTCAGATTTCAGTTTCAGAATTTCAGATTTCAGATTTCAAATTTTAGGTAAACTAATTTCGGGTCAGCCTTAACTAGTATTGGTAACAGGGTTTTGTGAGTAAATTTCAAATTTTTTAGATATTACAGATTTATTATTATTTAACATAATTTTAATGCTTTGATAAATTAAACTGGTTCCAAAAATCTATGTAGAAGCTGTTATAATTTTTAAAATTCAAAAATTTAATAAATATTAGTAAAACTATTGGTATTTTGCATAACAATACTAACTATAGATTTTATTTTTAATACAGATATTTTATAAACTACTTCAATAAAACTAAACTGGTTTTGAAATTAAAGTATTTTATAGGTATTGTAGGATTGTAGGTATAAAAATGTTTTAAGATTTTAAATTTTATTAAATTAGTAATTATATTTGAAAGTCTTGAGTATGATATTAATGCTATTTACTTCCTCCTTTTTTATTTAAAGATCTCAAAGAAAAAAAATTTTTAATTTGATATTTTAAAAACTAGAAGTTTGATATAGTTTAATTTAAAGTTGTAAAAAAAATTTTGACTTATAAATTATAAAATAAAATAAGAATTTTATAAAAATATTTGCATGTAAAATTTTAATTATTAAATATCATGTGATTATCATAATATCTCATTGGTCCAATTTATTTGTTAATTATCTAACTGGTATTCTTAATAGGTATTCAAATTTATGCATAATTAATACTACATATACTATTTTGAAAATGGTGATAATTGAAAGTTATTCAGCAGATCTGAAACTACTAGAATCTCAATTTTTATGAAAGTACAAATTAATACTTGTAAAGTTATTCATGTTTTTTATAATGGTACTAACTATAAATTTTATATTTTTTTTATTTTATAACTTTAGAGTGTATTTTAAGTACTTTGATCAATGCAAATTGACTTTTTTTCTTTATTAATTGAAAATTATTCAGATCTGAAATGCTAGGATCTCAATTTTCATGAAGATATAGTTAATACTTATAAAGTTATTCACGTTTTTTATAATAGTACTAACTCACAAATTTTATTTTTTTCATTCTGGAACTTTAAAGTGTATTTTAAGCATTTTCTGCTTAAGTAAAATTGTTTTTTAAAATTGCTTGTATCTTAATTTCTCTTTCTTTTTATCTCTTATATTTCTACATATTTCTAACTTTATTAGAATTATTATACAGTCTTTTAATTTTAAAATATCACTCTTAAATTAGGGAACGGTGAATTGTTATTAAATTCAGAGTAAAAGAGTTTTAATTATTGAATATATGATGAATGGGTGCTTATTTTATTGAGATCATTGCATAATAGGATCCAATAATCTATCAACTCAAAAATTGAATGGACGGACAAACGTACACTGGGTCTAGAAATATATAGTCCTACGCTAATGCTTTAGACTAATTATTATTAATATTTCTTTTTGATAATTTGTATTTAAATTTTAGGATTTAATCATCTTGATAAAAAGTTTGTTTAATGTATTCAAAAAATTCAATAAATTATATTTTTTTAAATAAATAAATATAAAAAAAAATAATTTATTGCCATAGCAATGCATCATCACCCTGTCATATGACTTATACTATACTAGAAAATGGAAACCATTTTAAGTCTGGAACACATATTTTTATTTTTATTTTTTTTTAGTAATCAATATTTATTTATTATCAATCAATCAAATTTAAGGCATGTGACTGAACAAACAGAAATCATCACGTGATCATAATAATTATTACCTCACATAAAAATATATAATCTTTCGCTTCACTTCAGATAATAATAATTTGTTACCCCTATATCATACCATAGTTTTTCATTTTTACTATTTATTTTAGGGACAGAATTTTTTTGGTTATTTGTTATATGTTATTCATCACATGTTTAATTTTGCCCAAATTTTACAATGCTAGCCAAAATTTCCTTATTTAAATTTTAAGTAATATTATACAATCTGAAAAGACAATTTTATTTTTCTTGAAAATTAAAATTTTGAATTATACAAAATTTCTAAAATGGCAATTTTATTGCTGATCATTTAATTCTGGCTGAAATTATGAATCACATAACACTAGTAATATATTACCATGGTGATAAATTATAAAATCTATAAATATATTTTTTTTTTTGAAGACGCGCTGTTGCATGAACTTTATTCTGTAAATCGATAGACATTACCCAGAATACATATAACGAATAAAATTAAATAGCTCAGACATAAGACCTCCATCCAAAAGGAAAATCCTAATGTGTTGCACTTACGTAGCATGAGTCCTCAGAGTGAGGACTGAAAGCAAGACCTCCTTAGATATTAATATGCTCTGATTCTCCCTCACACCCCAGTGCTAGCACCAAATAAAATTAATCTTTCAATTAGTCCTCCCAAATCTTCTCACAAAATCTTTGGGTTTTCTAACTAGTACGATTTGTTATAATATCACACACTATTGTAAGAGAAATTATAGAAGCTGACTACTAGTATCAACCTCCAGAAAGAAAGAAAAACTATCTAATACTAAAACTAAAAGATACAAGAAAGAAAAATAACCTACTTCTATCTCTACCACTTCCCTACCAAAACCAGTTCCAGGTCACCCTAACGGATATTCCAGATGAATTGAGATGACTGCTTATACTGTTTCGTCTGAAGGTTATCATCTAGTACTTTGCCAGATACCTCTTGAGGATGAACAGCCCTGGCCATCCCTTTTACGACCACCCCAGTAGGTGTTAATTTCAGAATAAGCCAATTTCTCACGGTCTAGATATTCTACATTCCAGTGAATTGATACGACTTCTTACCTAAAATTTCTCAGCACTTGCTTCGCAGAGGTACTCATTTAACATCTAACCCTATCAAAGAATCCTAATCCTTAATGTACCTGTTGCAAAAAAAACAATCGTCTATGCTCCCAGTACTCCCACAAGGAGATACTCAATGCTACATACCCGACTCTGTACCCAACATCTTTTGCATCATTTTATACTTTTTATTAATTTTTCTATTCAACTACTAATGACGTCACCTTAAGGGGCAAAAATAAGAATTACCACTGTGAAACTAAAACCTAGGTATGTATTACAACAAGAAAACCAATCATCAACAGATGATCGACTGTCAATCAAAATTTTCAGTACCCCCATCTTCCGCCAGAGGACATCACTCCGCAGTAGTTCATCCAAATCTGTAGCTAAGGAGAAGCAGACTTGGTATAGCGGTATATGTTTATGTTTTAAAGCTGGTTTGGTATTTGTCTTTACGAGCCTGAAAATCCTGATGCCTACCACCTTTTCACCAACAGAAAATGAAATATAAAATAATAATAAAGGAAATTTTCACCAAACTTAAATGCCAGAAAAGCCTCTTTCTGCTGAGCCAAGCCCATATGACAACTCTGCAAAATCTATAAATATATTATGAAATAAATAATTTAAAAGTTAGTACTATTATGAAAAATGTAAATAACTCCATAAGTATTAACTATACCTTTATAAAAATTGAGATTCTAATATTTCAGATCTGAATAATTTTCAATTATTAAAAAAAAAAAGTCAATTTGCATTGATCAAAGTACTCAAAATACATTCTAAAGTTACAAAATAAAAAAAAATATAAAATTTATAAGTTAGTACTGTTGTAGCCTAAATACTATCATGTTCCAAATTAAACTTAAAAAAATCTTATATCTGAACCTTAATCATGTCCTAAACTAACCCAGTCTTAAATGGTAGTTTGAGTCATCTTAAACATTTAAAATTTACTAGTTTTGTTTGGAATATGATTAAATTTCAGATATAAGATTATTCCAAGTTTAATTTAGGATATTCCAAATCAGATTCGAGATATGGTTATATTTGGGTTACAACAGTATCATTATAAAAAATATGAATAACTTCATAAGTATTAATTGTACCTTCATAAAAATTGAGATTCTAGCAGATTCAGATCTGCTGAATAATTTTTAATTAATAAAAAAAGTTAATTTGCTTTATCCAAAGTGGTAAAATTATACCCTAATGTAATGATAAATTTTGGACATATTTTTTAATTTTGAATATTTTGGATAAGGTCTTGAACATAAGAAAAAGTATCCAAAACCTATCCAACTATCCAAAACTTGTTCAAAACTATTTAAAATTATCCAATTGCTCAATACTACCCTAACATTAACAAACAAAAAAATAAAAAGTTCAAAAATTAGTACTGTTATAAAAAACATAATTTTTCTTCATAAATATTATAGCTAATTTTATGAAAATAGGTTTAATATATATTTAGAAAAAAGTTTTAATAAAAAACAAAACTACTGTATTTTAAAATTCAAAGTAGTAAAAAAAAATATATAAGAAAAAAAAATAAACAATTGTATAAAAAAGTTTTTGTGATTTTAATGTGTTATAAAATAAATGTGACAAAAAATTTTAGCCAATAAAAATCCAGTAACATAACCCATGTGATGATATGATAAGAAATAAAACCTTTTATATTATTGCATTTTTTAAAATTATGCTACTCCACTATAAATTATCTGATAAAAAAATTATTAAATTATAGGATGATTACTAGATAAATTGTCCTATAATTATCCTGTAATTATAATCACTTAGTAATTACAATATACATAGAATTCTGAAAATTGTGATAATTATAAAATATTATAATATATATATTTACAAATTATTTTTCTACCATGACTTTAAGTACATACAAGCATAAATTGTTTTTTCTGTAAGACTATATCTTTTATGAGTTACAAGATCTATTCTACCTGAAAATGCTTTTTCAATTAGTATACTAGTAACTAAAAATATATAAAAAAATATAATATATTAAAATTTTAAAATATTAATATAATATTTAATAAAATAATATTTGAAATAGCAAGAAAATCACAAGTCATTGCTGCCAAATAAGAATATTAATATTCATTTATTTATAAATAAATAATAAGGATTTTGTAATTTATCGCCATGGCGATGCATCGCCACTGTCACGTGATTCATAATTCCGGCCGGAATTAAATGATCTGCAATGAAATTGCCTTTTTAGGAATCTTGCGTAACCAAAATTTCAATTTTCGAAAGAAACAAAATTGCCTTTTTTGGATTGTATAACGTTACCTAAGATCCAAATAAGGATATTTTGGCCAGCATTATAAAATTTGGGCAAAATTAAACATATGATGAATAATATGTGACAAATAGTATTTATCATACCGAAAAAATTCTCAGTTCCTAGAATAAATAGTAAAAATGGAAAACTACGGTGTGACGTGGGGGTGACAAATTATTATATAGTATAAGTCACGTGGGGTGGCGATGCATCGCCATGGGATAAATTACTTTTTCCAAATAATAAATATAAATATTAAAATTTAAATAAAAAATAGAAAAAAGTAATTTATTGCCATGGTGGTGTATCACCATCCTGTCACATGGCACGACCTATATGTGTGACAGATTACGCTAGATATATTGTACTTTAAAATACTTTTTTAGAAATGATCGACAAAATGTTCGGTACATGAGTTGCAACAATTTTTTACAAAAAATTTATTTTCTCTAAAAAAAAAGACTTTAATAAACTATTTTTACCTTTTGAAATTATAATTAGGAGTGTATTTTTGGTCACTCTGCAAGTTTACTTAGAGTGATAAAGAAGGTTTTTGTTGTAAATTTTGACTTATAACGTTTTTTTAAAAACATGTGCCACTCACATCAAACAGTATAATCGGCATAACCTGTTACACATTTAGGTTATGCTGTCACGTGATCTATTATATCACGTGACTTATACTATATAATAATTTGTCACCCCTTGCATCATACCGTAATTTTCCATTTTTACTATTTATTCTAGGAATAGAATTTTTTCAGTGTGATAAATCTATTTGTCACATATTATTCATCACATGTTTAATTTTGCCCAAATTTTATAACGTTGGCCAAAAGTTTCTTATTTGGATATTTGGTAATGTTATATGATCCAAAAAGGCAATTTTGTTTCTTTCAAAAATTGTGCATTGCCATGGCGATAAATTACTTTTTTCTATATTTATTTACCTTTGAAGTAAAGTCTGAAAATAATGAAAGGAGTCCAGAATTCTGCAAAAAAAAACTAAAAAAAAAGGAAAAAATTTGCATATTGCAGATTAAACATGAAGTTTGAAGAATTTACTAATTTTATTTAAAGACTTTGAAATCCAAAATTTAATAATAGTTTAACTGAAGTTTATCAGAATAAAAAAAAATCTTCAAAGATTTTTGTATAAAGTTTTTAACAAATTTGCAATATTGGAGGTTATTGCAGATTTTTTCTAAAAACTTTACTAAAAAAATTTAAAGAAAATTATTTGAAGAACTGCATAAATATTTATTAAAAATATATAAAAAAAAAGTGAAAATCTGTAAAATTTGCAGATTTTTGCAATTCTGAGCCTTTAAAATTTTCTCAATATTATAAAATTTGTACTAATATAAATTTTTAAATATTAATAATATTCATATAGTGCAAGTAGTCTAAAGCTAACCATATTTTATTATATGACTTTAAAAAAATAAAAGTGAGTAAAACTAAATTATTTTAAATAAATTTTCTGTTAATAATAGATTGTATTATTATTTTTTATATGACAGAGTTTTTTTTAATAAAATAATTATTAATATTAGATACATAAATTTAAAATCAGTATATTTTACTAAATATGCATTGAATTTGGCTATTATAAAATAACTCAAAATTATTAAAAATTACATAATTTAAATCAAAATTTTTAAGCTTAAAAAGACAAAATATTTTTTTTTTAAAATATTATATCAAAAATACTTTCAAAGTCTTATAATATTCAAATTGCAATTATTACTGAAAGTTTCTGAAATTTTTTTTATCATATTAGCCAATTTCTAATTATAATTATATAATTATAAAATATATAACCAATAAAATTCATTTTATATAATATGATTATAAGTTAAAAATTTGGCTATTAAATAAAAAATTGGTTGTTTTAGATTAAATGCATTATATAATTATTTATTAAAATATTATACTATTTAGTTGTAATTCTAGCCAGTACTAAGATTGCTTATCTAAACTCTTCTAAAATCCTGTGCTTAATTTCGCCAAATTTTTACTATAGTTTTATTATAGTTTTGCAAAGGTTCATCAGTTTCGCCATTTATAATAGGTTTTGACAGGTTTTACTTTTTGTCAAGTTTTGCTAACTTTTAATTAAGACTTTAATATAGTTTTGTCAAATTATGACATTTTGCCATTTCACCTGTTTGCTAAACCTTCTAGTTTTGACAAGCAATTTTAGCCAGTACTATAAATTAATCAAAATTTATAATTTGTATTAAATTATAAATAAATATCTAATAAATATTTTCAGGATTTCTATTAAAAAATATACTTTCCAGCAAAATTAAAAAGCCATTGTCAAAATATTTTGTTATGGACAAAATCAATTATGACAGTTATAATTTTTACTAATAAAACATATGAATTATGTCTTTGTATTATGTCAGTTATAATTCAAAAAAATCTATTTCACAGGGAAGTATAGAACTAAATATTAGTACGATTAAAGAAGAGGCATGACTATATGGGGATGACTGTATTTACATTTTTATAAAGTACTTTACAATTTTATAAATGTAATTTTTTTTAATAAAATTTTATAATATTTATATAATAAAAAGTATAAAAAGTAATGTTACATATACGTAATATTATATAAATCTGGAATATTACAGGAATAGACTATAGAGATTATGCGTAAGTTTGTGTAAACTAATCGACATAGTTTTGCGTAAATTGTGTAAGTGTAAAAACCATATAAGGTTATAGAATATAAGTTTACATATACTGTACATAAGTTTCGTTAGGTGGCGTAAACTGTGTAAACTTAAATTATAAATTTTTATGGGATTGTATATATACCATGAGTTTGTGTAAGTTTAACATGCCTAAAAAATTTTCATGATGTAAGAATTTAAGATCAAAAAGATAAGAAATCATATATAGAATTATTATTTATTTTTGCACATGAAAAACATTCTTACAATTATTTTTTATGGTAATAAAACTATTGTTTGTTCAACATAATTTACTTTTTTTTTATTATTATCTAACATTATCAAATAATGTATTATTAATCATTCATCAAGAATATTTTGGGAACGTAATAAACAAAAGATGCTTAAATATACTGCGCCAAAAAGCATATAAGTCAAAAAATGCGAAAAATGCCACCTTTGTACATTAAAAAAAAAAATTTTTTTTTTTTTTATTATAAAATAATCTATTTCTGATTATGAACATATTTTATTTTATTTTAAAATAAAAAAAAACGGTTAAAAAAATAAAATTTTTCGCGCAGCATTATTTCTCTTTATAAATAACTGTTTTATTTTTTTTGTTTATTTTTGTAACATCGCTTAACATACAGTATTATTTATATTGTATAGTACTGTATATTGAAAATCATAAAATAAAATCGAAAATTTTTATTGGTTCCCATTTTAGAGATTATCATATTTTCATATTTCATATGAGCTTGTTTAAACATGTAATAAAACCAAATAAAATTGTTCATAAAAAATTACAGTATCAAATAAAACCAAATTTATTACGAAAAAAGAAAATTCCTAAGCTATCAAAAAAAAAAAAAGAAAGTTCGAAAATTGAAAAATAAACGTGGTATTATCAAAAAAAAAAGAAAATTTTACTGTTGAAAATTTGGATATTGAGGAAAATCAAAGTGTTGCTGCGAATGATTGACATGACGAGTATAAATTCCGGTTTCATTTTCATCTCGTTGAGAAATATAATCATTACTGCCATTACATTGCCAGCCATTATCGTTATCAAAATTGTTATTAATCATTGAATAAGACGTGATATTATTTTCGTTGTGAGAAGAATCCAAAAATTTATCATTATTTAGTTTCGTTTCACCGTCAGAAATATCAGGAATAGAATATTGTGGAAGATATAAAGGGAGAATTTGCTTTAAATTTAGTTCAAGATTTAATTTTTGACGTGAAGTTAATAATAAATATTTACGCTTCAAGTCATTTATATCAAAATCCCTTCCATAAATTTCCTTATTCAAAATATTTAAAACCAAAGAATGTGTTAATAATTTACAAGTAACATGATAATTTTGAAAAAAGAACTCGTAATCATAATTATCATCGTCCCAAGGAACAGAATTTTCCGACTGATAATCCTGCAAGATTATTTTGCAAGTTACGTGATAAAAATTATTATCATTTGGTGCCTGATAAAATAATTTAAGTTCATTCAAATGCAAAACTTGAGTTGACGGACAGTTTTGTATAGCTTGACGGTTTTCAGAATTAAAAGTAATCATATTATTCGTATTCATATTTTTTAAATATTATTTTTTTTTCGAGTACTTTTTTTTTTTTTTTTTTTAAAAAAAAAACATTTCGGTGGGGGTAGCCATTATATACAGTATCACTAATAAAATGATGATCATTTCTTTATGCACAATACGGTAAAAATAAAGACTGCGGAAACTCATTTATGAAAAAAAACCGCTGTTTTACTTTACCAATTTACGTTACACTTACACCTTCCATTTAAATTGGCAAATCAAATTTCGACAAGTTGACTGTTAGGATGATCTGTGTTTGTTGGTTTGTTGTTTATGTTGGTTTATTTGTTCGTTGACGCAGTAAATTTTTCGACTAATCCGATTAATCTTGGATTTTATTTTTGTTTTTAATATATCGAAATTTACGTGAATTAAGGGCTCATCAACTCATATAAGCGCAATATATTTTTTTGTTGATAATTTTTTTTCATACTTTTTCTTTAAAATATCTTTTATTATATTATTAAATGGTCGGGGTTATTCTCATACTCTGCAACGTCGAAATATGAGTATTTATATAAAAGAAAACAATAAATATAATAAAATAATGTTTAATAGATTTTTTTTTTTTTTAATTAAGATTAGATATAAAAAATAAAACAGTCGGATCAAAAATATGTCTCATTTCTTGTCACGTGATTTTGATTCACTAATCATGAATTCATGATATACAATTTAAAAGGTTAGATCCGATTATAAAAAATCCGGTTATCGGTCAATTAGAACCTATCGGCTATTGAAGATCTACAAATTTAATTCGGTTGGATAATTAGGTCAAATCATTAATGAACAATGTAAAATGAAATATGATTAATTGATTTTTATAATAAAATAATCGTGGTTCAATCCAACCAATCAGTTAAATTAATATTCGGTTTTAAACGATAACCGGTTTAATCCAGATTTATCGTAACCGGTTCTAACCTCTTGAAATTTTTCTTGTTTGATAAAATTGTCATTTATTTTTCATGAATTAATTTATTTGACCTCGTACTCAATTTTTAATAAATTAAATGAAAATAAAATTTTAATATACGTATATGCATTTGTATAATAAAAAGTCACTCAATTTTTATTGGTTATCAATTATTGAGGCTATTTTGTTTATTCAACCATCGAAAATATTTGAATTGTCATGATATTATTCTTAACTTTCCCTCGTGGAGAAAATTCAAAATTTTCATTGGAATATACAAAAATTTTGGAGGGGGACTATAAACATCAGAATAAACATCCCGAAAGTTGATTAAATTTAGTATTTATTTAGGGTAGGCTGATAATTCTGGCCAGAATTATGATAAAATTTCCAAATAAGAAAAGTGTGTATAACATTGTGTAATTATCGTAATTCGGGAAAATTCATAGTGCTGGCCAGAATTAAAAATTTTTATCGTTATGACGTTTTGTTTTATTATTTTTAAATAGAATTTTGTGTCACCTTCGATTACATATAAACAATTCGCTATTCGTTATTGTTTTCAGCTGTTTTTCAGTAGGTCCCCTGCCGTGATTTACAGCAGGTGATTGTTATACAAGAAGATTTGCAAAGATTTTCCTTCATCGATATGATAACACCATAAATTTTTTTATTGTATATCATTAAGAAAAAAAAATTAAANTATGATTTACAATCACATTTACAAGAAAGGAAAATTAGAAAATATNAATATATTTCTTCAAATCATGGTAGATTGATAAATAAACTTTAAAGTTAAATAATTGATTACTATAGAAATATTTGACTAAAAATATTAATTATTCATTTCTCATTATAGTTTCTCTAGTGACAATAAATTTTAGTTTAAACTTATCATAAAAAGTATAAATGTGGTAAGAATAGAAGAAAAAAATTGCTCTCCCAACCAAGTGACNTCCAAAAACTGCCAAAACTATAAAAATTCGTGCATAAAATAAATATCAATCATCCAACTTTANACAAATGAACAAATGAGTTAATCATTTAGGCTGACGTATAACATGTAATGCAAATAGAAATGTAAGTTGTAAAAAAGGAAAAAGAAGGCGAGTCTATGAATATTATTTGTAAAATTTTTTATAATAAAGCTACTTTTAAAATATTTACTTAGTAGAAAAAAGTTTATTAATATTTATATTTCATAAAATAAAAAATTTTCAAAATAAGAAATTTTTTNAAAATCAAATTATATCGGAATTATTAAAAACATTTATTTAAATTCATAGTTTCTTTGAAAGAAATGGCTTGGTATTTTAACAAGCTTTAAAAAATGTAATAAAAAAAAGGATTCAATGTAAGAAAATTACACTTATTATTTAATATTACAAAAATAAGTTTAAAAAAGTATCATAAATTTTTTTTAAAAAACATCCTATTTTCTATTGTCAATTAATTATTTTTATTGAATTCATAAAAAATAATTCACAAAATTAGCAGTAGATTATCAGTTTACTAAAAGAGTTACATCAAATGAAATATATTTAAGCATCTAATTACCAATTCTCTGTTATACAATCATTGCTTAGATAAAATGTATCCAGAAGTTTTTTTACAAACAATATAATGAGAAAGCAATTTATAAATACTAGACATATTCCATATATATATATATACTGTATATATATTGCTTCGCATTGGAATCAATGAGCTAAAACTAAAAATAAATTATGATTTATATTCAAAAAATTAGATCTTACATGGTATCAATAGGTGACTTAAAACTTTATAGCTAATATTGAATCAATGAGAATAAAAAAAAAAATATTGGTTAAAGTCTGGCTATATTGAAATGATATAAATTATGTTTACAATTTATGCTACTAAAAACTTTGAAAGACTTCACTATAAACAATATATTTGGTCTGACAGTCCTGCTGATGATTCTTACATAGTACAAGAACCTTAAATATGCTTATATGAAGTAATTATTGATATAGTAACATACAGCTGCTGGCCATGTGAAAATACTAGTATCACTCTTTTTGTAATCAAATATTATTCAAAGTAATGAAAAAACTGCCTATTATAAAATTTTCATGTAATTTATAAAAAATAAAATAAAATAAAATTTCATATCTAAACATTATTCAAATTTTTTGTTATATAGATAGATTAAAATCATATTTACCAGTATAAATATTAGCATAATTATTAGAAGTATTAGGAACAATTGTTTCTCTCTGACCTTATGTAATTTCATAAATTAAACCAATATTCTTTGTCTCTTCATAAAAACGGTGGGTTCCACTTAATATTTCCCATAGCAATACACAAACACTATATACATCGCTCTTCTCATCTAATTTTGTTTGATTTTTGCTGTTGGATCAATATAAGGAATTGCACCAAATACTTTGATTGTGATTTAGATGCTTCTTCAATCCTTTTTGATAACCAAAGTCCACCAATTTGATGACATTCTGATGAACCAATACATACATTACAGGAATGCTATAATAAATATAATAAAATGATTAATAAATTTACAATACTAATTTATCATTTAATACAGTTATAATATTTACCAAGTCAAGATGTACAATTTTTCATTATATAAGCATGATACAGCACAATCCAACTGGTATGCCAAGTTATATTTGTTATTCCAAGTAAGTTTATTGGAATTTTCTTCAAATAGCTAGCTTCAAAGGGTACTACATCTACATATTCCATTACTAGTAAATAATTGTTTGTTTGATAAAATTTATTTTCTAATAAAAAATAATCATGTATTAGTTTTATAAAAATAAAAAAAAAAAATAATAATGAAAATTGATTGTTGTTATAAAAGATATACATACCAGATCTGATTATTGAATAAAATTTTTTGAAATAATTTTTTGTGAAGGCAAGGCATATAGAATTAGAAGGTGTTTCTAATTTAGGTACAAATATGCGTGATTGTACCATAATCTGAGTAATTTTGATACCCCACCCCATTTTAAATTAAACATGTCATATTCATATTTTATGATTTACACTATACATGTAGCCGAAACTTCCTAACAATAAAGTCCAAATCCTGAAACCGAAACTTGGCCGAAATCCGTAACTCTGGCCGAAAGTCAAAAAACTCTTAATTCCGGCCGGCATTATTGGATTTATGTAACGTTACA